>JAHHFK020002609.1:0-127480 GCA_024533555.2 Aedes koreicus
TGTGATCTTATATATAATTCATTATAAGATTAAATTATATTTGATGTAGGTTCAAAATAAAGTGAAAGAGGGACAAAATTAATAACAATTACCTGTTTCGTTCCGCGTTTTGAGAGCACTTACCACCTCTCAATTGTCTGAAAATCCTTTGCGTGGTCTGACTGGTTAGCGTTCTGCTTCCACCAAGGTATTCGGGTTGTTTAAAGGATTCCTATTCAGATGCTGGGTCACCATGTGGCATTGCTCGCGGTCATTGTATTGGGAAGAGTGCAAATGAACATTAAAGAGAAAAGAGAGAAGGCATTAGTGATTAGCAACATGCGACGCGTATGTAAGATATTCATGGTGATATTCTCACTGCTACTGTTCAAAATAGTTCGTCTGACGCATATCAGAGATCATTCCCGAGTCACCACGCTTTAACCCAATCCCATCACATTTAATTATAGACGCCAAGCGCCATTTGACAACGTGCAACATTTGGAAATTTCAGGGCCGCCCCCCTTCCAGCTTGAGATCTTTTATATTCGTATCCTCAATTCACCAGTATTGCATAATCCACCTAACTAACATGAAACAAATGAGAATAAAAAAAAAAAAAAAACTACGATCGTGTCACTACAAACTCCGTTTTTGGCATGAAATCCGGTCAAACTTTTCACTTATTCATTACGTTAACACTCGTGGACACATTCACGTACAGTTTACTACTGGTTTTAGTCAGTTCTGATTTTAATACCGAAAAGTAGGAACCAATAACTGCATCTAAGCTCATACATTTAAAGTAACGATTGAAGAATTTGGTGAAATTAGAGTCCTTCGAAGCCATTCGTGCCTTTTGGCAACTTCATGCTTCTATTGATTTCCAAGCTTATCGTTTTAGCACCACCCGGGGGATGCTTGGACCAATACCCAATGTTTTCATTATCTCCAATCCACTCAACCAATCGCAAGGTTTTGTGATATAGTGGGCGGAATATTATAATTTGAGATAACTCAATGCAGACGTCTTCCAAATTTGGCAGATCGCCAGGCAATCGGTGGATAACCACCTGGTACCTCATAGCAATATGCTTAGAGGCGGACCGGAAGTTTCGATAAGCTGCATCCCCCTACCAATACTTTCCCTTAATATCTTTCTCTGATAAACAAACTTTCGCTTTCAAAGCCTCATGTTGATATGAGAGCACGACCTTCAATAAATTGTAATCGTCGACTTCACGCATGAGTAACAAAAAACCTAATGAGAATGTTACATTCTTTGCAAAGTTAGTAACATTTTGAAGAACGAAACCGCCATCAACATGGGCAACTTTTCAAGGATCAATTTTAAAGAAGATACCAAGTAAACAAATAGTAACCTATTGAAATTATGATTTTAACCATGAAAAAAGGCTTTTCCAATCTCTATGAAACGTCTCATCTTATTTAAAAAAATACGATTATCGTTCACGATTAAAATCCTGAATTGAATAACTCCTGACAGCCTTATCAATAATTATTATTGTGGCATCCGTTCCCGGTAAAGCAATGTTGTATTTGCACTCAACTACTCAATTTTATGTCTATCATAATGTAGCAAGGGATGGGTCTTACTTTGCATACGCCATCATATGGCCTGCACAATATTCGATATCGTCACCACTATTTTTCCCACGGTTCCAAAATTGTTATTACAAGCACACCGCTTGTGCAGCCTTCAACGCCTAGTCAGGTTTGAACTAATTGAGTAGGGAGTGGTGGGTTCGATTACAATTCTCTATTATTAGGCAGAGAATCCGGTGGAACATTAAGCTTGCAAAACGATCGAATGGTCAAAACCAAAGGACACGAGAAGCTCGCACTCAAGGTAATTATTTAGGAATCGTAAAGGCGCATGTGTTTGATTGCACGTAGCATCGTTCTCGTTTCAAAGTTCAAATTTATACCTCACTCCGTACTTCTTTCTCCTGTATCAAATTCGACACATCGCAAGCGAGATGTTTATGCCAACAGTTCGAAGTTGTGCTTTTGCGTATTAAAATTCATATCACACTCCATCACTGCCGAAACCACAGGCTCATTTCAAGTACCGATCCATGTTTCAAAATTCCACACCGGTTTAATTCTTGCTTATGTGTGCATTTGTGATTAAACGCAGAAGGGCGTAGGAAACAGATGAGTAAATATTCCGATTATGCCTCTTTAATCCCGTTCGACTCTTAATCCTAGAAAATACCATACAAACAGTACACAGAAAATGTCCCAATTGGAATGCACACCGAATATCTGCCTGCAGCCACATGCGTCGGTCTCTATCCGGGTTTCTATTTGTTAACCTATGTCCTTAACAAATCAAACATCGGAATCGTCTTTTTTTTTTTTTTAATATTGAGAATCTGCTCACACGAACGTTTTGTCTTCAGAAGGTATCGCGGCTGTTCCAATGGTTAGATTTCAGGCGGAACGAAACGTTCCTTTTTCGTTCCGGCTAATTAAGATTTCTAGGAGCTAGCGATTATTTCCTTCAGTTGCACTGATGTCCGTGCCGAATTAGGTTTATTTTTTTGCATGTTAACAGGAGCTAACGTCGAAATGAAAAAACAGTCACATAACGATGGTAATGCCTTTCCATGGCTTTCTTTGGTAAGAAAGTAGGGACAAAGAAAAAAGGATGCTCTGCAACACGCCTGACGCGCGCTCCGTGTCGTGTGGGATCAAGGTTGTCCTACGTGGGCAAGGGCGTTTTCAAAAAATTGGGTGGTCCAAAATTGTCAAACAAGTATTTTTTTTTCAGCAGGACACCAAGGATGAAATAGTAGAAATGCATCTTTCTGCGAAAGGGGACCAAAGGACAAACGAAGATCGACCTCAATCCTGTATGAAGGCCGTGTCAAATTGTTAACAAGGTCCGATCGATTACACCTTGGGTGCATCGAATGAGGGGTGTTTTGATGGATGGTGGAGCGATGATCGAGCAGTATTACCCAAAGAAAGTGAATACAATTATTTAGGTATTGTTTGCTTTACGAGCGGTCATTACACTTATGAAAATGGATGTTATTGAATTTCTAGTTCAAATCTAGGAGGTTTTGAACGTGTTTTTTTAATTCAATTGTGTCAAAATCTTTTCGCGTTTGACATGCACATATAGAGGCACATATGATGCTGGAACTTCCACCTGCTATTCTGGGTTTGGTAGCAACACTAGCGTCTGGATTTACTATCTGTCTAGAACACCGTGCGAATAAGCGAAGAGAACAACTTTTCAGTATGTTGCATAAAAAATAATCGAATCATTCTGCAGTTCAAGTATACAATCTATATGGGACTGAAAGATTGATTCATGGATTGAAAAGATATTTCTTAGAACTTATATTTTAATGAAGAACATAACATTTACGCAGGAAACCCGATTTACAAAATTCAGTTATGTGTTTCATGAACAGCCTGCTGATAAATGTTTTAAGTGTGGCATTTGTCTCTCAATGGCTGCATGATTTCAAAGCCATATGTACATTAATCAAGAACATTGGATTTACAAGTTTGTGTTTCTTTAATATTTTTCAACATTTAACTTCCAAAATCAACTGGTTGATGAATCCAATCAATTAATTATTCAATTATATATTTAAATTTACATTCATACATGTCTATCATTTGGTCAAATTTTAAATTTCCGCTTCTCATTAAATTGATAGCGGCCCATAGGTTCAAAAGCACTTGGCTAGAGGTAAGCTATGTAGAACCTGAGTGATATGAATGTTACAAGCATTTTATTGTTTTGGTATGTGCAACCTTCAGGATTGCGTATTGAAAGCAGCGTCTCAAAAAGATGCATTGCAATTTGTATTAATACTTTCATATTTAACAGCTGGCTCGCAAAAATACATCTTAAGGTCACAATGCTAATCTTTCATGCTTCAGGAAGGATGTGTGTAAATGCAAAAGACGCTGACATCGTAGTTTAAAACAAAAGCCAACATTTTTTTCCATTCACTGCTCCACGCGTTTTGAGCAACCTCAAGAGCTACTGTTTCAAGTGCACCACCAGACTCCATCAAGAAGTGCAAACAAACTCTACGTCAGCACATAACACCCCACTTGACACACATCTTATCCTGACTGTTGATGCCAATGTTGTTGATGCGTTTGTTATTTTGTGTATGTGATGTGTGCTTGCTTGCTGATCACCGTTAGAGAGGGGCCCCTGATATTACACGCAAGATAACCAATTGTTGGTTTGCCTTCCTCGCTTAACTCTGCTGATGCTGCGACTTCATGAGACAAGATTAAATATCTCGTGCACCTAGTCATGTTGTTTACGAAACAACTTTTGCCAACGCCACCAACATTATCATCTTCATCAGCATTGCGCGATGGTGTATTGACAAGCAACTAAACCGCTAAGTAACAGGAGTAAAAAACAACACAACCGCTTCTTTTGTGGAGAGCGCCTTTCGAGAGAATATTTTTTTTTTCGCAATACATATTTCATCGAAAAAGTATACCAATTAAGACAATTATTCAAAACACACTTCACTATGTTAATTTATCTGCCATTAATACTTTTTGTCTTCCATTCACCATTTTCGATCCTCATCATCAACCATAGGTTTGTTCCGCCCGGAATGGCACTCAAAATTCACTTGTATGTGAGAGGGCTGCCGTTTGGTGAAGCTTATTGAAAGTTGGCTGGAGTAATAGACCGTCAGCTTCCGGAAGGCTTGCTGACTCGTACCGGTCTTTTTCGGGGTTTGACAAGTCGAGTGTTCATACTCTAGAGAGGACATATTAGCATTTTGGCAGGTTCAAGGGTTTTCCATATTCGATACTGTGGAATGGAACGAGGCTATTTTACTATGGGTCAGCTCTTTTCACGTGAAATGAATAATTAAAGTTCAATGCTGCTTTTTAATGGCAGGAATAAATCTTATTATCAACTAGAAAGGTGATCGTTTGAATAATTCAGAAGCTGATTTATGGACCGAATGGTGCACAAGGTCAGTTTCTTTACAGGCTGTCAACGTTGGCAACTTCTCTGACACCCGGTCTGGTTTGAGATAGTCATAAAGTCCGACACACGCATGGTGCCCACAGGGCCAATTCGTTCAGGAATTTGATTTATATTATCTGCATTCGACAATGCTGGGCTGCGTAGTGGACACACGACAAATGCCTGGGATGGTACTTCGAAATGGTGTCGGTAATAAAACCCCTGTTGAGTTTATAATAACCCTCATATACAGGCAGAAAGATGTTCATTTATCCTCGAAATCAGCAAGCAGGTTTGTTCACCACTGATTCATGCCGAATGAAGGTTGAGGATAATTATTTTGAAGGTCCTTTTTGCATGTTTGCTGGATAAACTTTAATGTCACGCTGCTAGGGGAATGTAAGCCAGTACAAAATTTACGATCAGGATGCTGGGGTAAATAATAGGAAAAAAATGTTGTTGGACTATTTTTCTCAGTTTTACAAGCTGAGTTCAAAATTAAACAAATGTTGCTAGATTTTAATTGTATAAGATCTGTTATCTGCACGGTATTCGGATTTTAAAGTTTTGTATGGAGATGTTGTGATATTAATTAAACATTTTTTCACCATGTGAGTCGTTGCTTATTCATAGAAATGTCTGAAAAGGAGAAATGAATACAAAAAATTCAAAAAGGTTCTATCAAAAAAGAAGAAATAAAAAAAGAATCCTCACAATTGTTCCTATTTGAATAGAAAACAACCCTGAATTATTCCACCTATACACAGTGTCGTTTTCATGAACTTATTTATTTTGTGCATAAGCTATAATATCCAGAAGCTTTGTTCATAAATCTGGACAGATGTAGTATATCGTTATAGTTTATCATGCTGCTATCAACACGTAAGTTTATACGTAAGCTTATGTCACCGTTCACAACTGATACACATGCTCGATAGTAATTAATCAAAACTTTACTGTCCGGATATTGATGCAGAACAGCATCTACTTTACCCATAAGATCACAATAAACAATCGCACATAGAAGGGCAGCTTTAATTTTTCCACTTTACATTTTGTTACGGTTTACTCTAAACAAAAATTAATGCAAAAACTTTTTTTTTCTGAAAAAATACCTTAGATGTTCAGAAAAATTTGTCGACGAACTTATAAATGTAAGAACTATGTACAAGCAATAAACATTCTTGAATTAATATTTTCAAAGATGTTCTTTTTATGAAAATTAAATGGATGTTGTTTTGGTCTAAGGATACAATCAATTAGATTTTTTGATAAAAATCTCCTGTAGTTCTATGTTTCTTAGATCAAAGCGTCGTCTAATATGTCATATGGAAATCTTTGATCTCAGGCGCAAAAATGTTTCCTTGCCATATTGATTCTTTTTTTTTTAAACACACGAACAAATTTAATTATTTTTTTCCCGATTTATTGCCTAAAACCAGAAATGTACACAGAAATTGTCAAGATGACAGAAGAATTTGATAGAAAATTATGAACAGGTGATATTTATAGATCCACATGAGAGCCGTTTCCATTCTTTGTGTTGTTTTTTTTTTCATTATTATAGAGATATGCAACCTCGGGCTGGTTCATCTCCCATCGTGGTCACTGAAACACCTCTTTAGGTATTTTTGTGCCATGTCCGGGCGTGAGAGGTATGGATGTTAACCACTACTCCGAGGTCGCCCCAAACTCCTTTCTTCATGGACTATTTTTCTCATGATTATTATTTCGGAATATATGAAGATTGGAAAATTTAGCTTGAAGCTTTTCGTCAAGGACAATACTCTGGAAAGTCTAGTTCATAGTCTTGGAGGGAGTACCTCAACTGCAGTACCGATTATGAATGTTCGATTTAACAACGAATCGGGATGTTTTTAAAATTCGGGTGAGCTTTATTCTTATATCCCTTTGTCTCCTTTTCTTTTAAGTGAGAAGAGTTTTTTGTTATTTACTTTCGTAAAGGCAATCTGGTTTTCGAGTTTTTTTAGGTTGTGCTTGCTTATTTTAAGTCATTGCAAATGAATGGATTACGAATGAATAAATCGGCTTTGGGTTCAGCCCTCTAAAAGAAACGGTCTCTGCTTCACCATGTTGCTTAGTCAGTTGTTTGTCTTGTACTTTTAGTGGTGTTTCAGGGAGCTGGATTCGTTTCTGTATCAGCTGAAGGATTCTTAAATTGGTGCAATTTATAATGTTTGTTCCTAATTGACATAACAGCAGCTGTCACTTATATCTTTATTTTATTTTGCTTACTGTGATATTATTTTTCCAATTTCAATTCTTTGGTAGTTAACAAAAGTTGTTTGACATGTTGTCTAGGGGACATTGAATATTTCAGACTATTCATTTACTCTCCAAAAATCTGCAATGAAAGGTTTTACAAGTAAAGCCACATTTGACCCATCGATCCCTCACAAGTTTTTATATGTATTTATAAAGGGCGATACGGTCAAAATTTGGTCAATATCAACTTGACGTATTTCTTTCAATTTTGCATTTAAAAAACCTGAACACCCCTCATTTTGAAGGTTTGTGTGTGTAGAATGTTGCTCCTATTTTGATTTTGGTATTCGCTCTTCAGTTGTCAAAATGCCGTCCAAGCAAGAAGAGCAGCGTATCAAAATTTTGCTCGCGCATCGCAAAAATCCGAGCTACTCGCACGCAAAGTTGGCAAAATCGCTAAAAGTTGCCAAATCAACCGTTACAAATGTAATTAAAGTGTTTGGGGAACGTTTGTCGACAGCCAGGAAGTCTGGATCGGGGGGAAATCGAAAACCGGAAGCCGCTGAGACGACAAAGAGAGTTGCCGGTAGTTTCAAGCGAAACCCTAACCTATCTCTCCGAGATGCCGCAAATAAGCTGGGTGTATCGTCTACAACCGTGCATCGAGCCAAAAAACGAGCCGGACTATCGACTTACAAGAAGGTAGTGACTCCAAATCGCGATGATAAACAAAATACGACGGCCAAAGCGCGATCCCGGAGGCTGTACACGACGATGCTGATGAAGTTTGACTGCGTGGTAATGGACGACGAAACCTACGTCAAAGCCGACTACAAGCAGCTTCCGAGACAGGAGTTTTATACGGCAAAAGGAAGGGGAAAGGTAGCAGATATTTTCAAGCACACGAAACTGTCAAAGTTCGCAAAGAAATATCTGGTTTGGCAAGCCATCTGTACCTGTGGCTTGAAAAGCTGCATTTTCATAGCTTCCGGGACTGTCAACCAAGAAATTTACGTGAAAGAGTGTTTGAATAAACGTCTGCTGCCTTTCCTGAAGAAACACGGTTGTTCTGTACTGTTTTGGCCGGATTTGGCATCTTGCCATTACGGTAAAAAGGCCATGGAGTGGTACGCCGCCAACAACGTGCAGGTGGTTCCCAAGGACAAGAACCCTCCCAACACGCCAGAGCTCCGCCCAATTGAGAAATACTGGGCTATTGTCAAGCGGAACCTAAAGAAGACCAAAAAAACTGCTAAGGACGAGCAGCAGTTCAAGGCAAACTGGCTTTCTGCGGCGAAGAAGGTGGACAAGGCGGCTGTACAAAATCTGATGGCAGGGGTCAAGCGTAAGGCCCGGCAATTCGGATTTGGAAAAGCGGAAGCCTAACTGAATATTTTTCCTGAATTTTATACTAATTGAACTTGAAAAAGAAATTTAATTTGATTTTTTAAATAAACGATTTCACCGATTTACACGCGTTTTCCCTTCACCAAATTTTGACCGTATCACCCTTTATGAATAGATAAAGGGTGTATTCGATAAAAATGGCGCACACATATATACTCATCAAAATTAAACTGATTATCGGATTTTCTTGAAATTTTCAGGGAATGAAGAACTACTAATGAGTTTTGATTTACAACATTTGTTTTATTCAATTTTGTCTCCCATCCCGAATGCCCGCACCTTCCTTTTCACTCCACCCATCAAATTTTGTACAACCGATTTTCCCAGTGTTTTTGTTGTTTTTATCCAAATTTTCTTCAATTCTAGCTCTGTTTTTATAGTTTTGGGATGTTTGCGAAGTTCCGTTTTCATAATTGCCCAGAATTTTTCAATTGGGCGAAGTTCCGGTGAATTTGGTGGGTTCATATCCTTTGGCACAAAATTGACTCCGTTGGCTCGGTACCACTCCAATACGTTTCGAGCGTAATGGCAGGATGCTAGATCAGGTCAAAACAGAGTTGATCCTTTGTGCTTCTTAATGAATGGCAAAAGACGCTTCTTAAGGCACTCTTCCGTGTAAATCGCACCGTTTATTGTTCCGGAAGTGATGAATGGAGCACTTATTTCACCACATCCGCAAATCGCCTGCCAGATTAGAAACTTCTTTGCAAATTTCGATAGTTTCTTCTTTCGAACATCCTCCGGAACATCGAACTTCGACTTGGCAACGAAATATTCTTGCCCAGGAAGTTGACGGAAGTCGGCCTTGACGTATGTTTCGTCATCCATCACGATGCAACCGGATTTGATGAGCAGCTTCGTGTAAAGTTTCCGGGCGCGGGTTTTCGCAGTGATGTTTTGTTTTTCATTCCGGTTTGGGGCTTTTTGCACTTTGTAAACATGTAACCCAGCACGCTTCATGGTTTTCTGCACAAAACCGGCTGACACCTTAGACTTTTTAGCGACATCTCGAATTGACATGTTTGGACGGTTCTTGAATTGTTGTACGACTTTCCTGGCCATTTTACTGTCCATTGGACCACTTTTACGACCACTCCCTTCCTTCCTTTGGACACTCAGACGCTCCTTGAAGGTTCTTATTACACGAGACACAGTTGTATTTGCAATTCCAAGCCTTTTAGCAATCCACCGGTGGGACGCCCCTGGATTTTGATTGTGAGTGCACACAATTTTCTCACGGACAATTTCTTGTTTCGACGACATGACTGGAACTACTGAATGTATAACTATGAAACTTGGCAGATGTAAATAATACACTATGGATAAGATCTACTCAAATTTCTCAAATTTCAATCAATTCTCAAATTTTTACTCATACGATTCAAAAGTTACAGAATATTTTCTGTGTGCCATTTTTATCGAATACACCCTTTAATAATATAATCGGTAGCCTTCGACTTGATTCAAATGAGCTAGAATGTTCTTCCAAAATGTTCACGTAGTTTTGCATACCATTCATCTTGACTATTATAAGTCTTACGAGCTTCCTGGGACAGCCGTTCTCGTCCATTGTTCTACATGACTCTGTGCGATGGATAGTATCGTACGCCACCTTAAATGAAAAGGTTATTCGTTGGGACCTGGTATTCACGGAATTATAGAGGGTTTTCCGTAAAATGGTCTTTATGCGAGCACCCGTTGGTAAAATCAGCCTGATAATTTCCCACGAACTCATTCACTGTTGGTGATAGACGACGGAAGATGATCTGAAATAGCACTTTGTAGGTGGCATTTAGGATTCTGATCGCCTGATGGTACCAACCGATGCACACAAACAAACAGCTTCCCTGGGCTCATCTTTATGAGTTCAGCTCCGATACCATTTTTGCTATCGGCTTGTTAATCTTGAGTCGTTGGATGGCATCCTTAACCTCCTTCAGCATGGGAGCTGGTTCGTTGCCTTCGTCCGCAATGCTGCCGTTGTCATTTCTTCTGCTGTCTTGGTCTTTTACGCTTGTGTTCTCTGCACCATTCAGATGTGTTGAGCGGCTGATAGAACTTTTGCTCCAATATACTGAAGGATCGCAAGTTTGGCGTCGTATCACTGCAGTACAGGGTGCGGCAGAAAATAATGCGAAAATTTGTTCTATTTCTTTCAAATCCCATTTTCAACTAATTCAAGCAATAATATTAACATTTTCGAGTGCAGTTATCTTTATAAAGTCCTTTTAAACAAATTTATTCAATGTGTCCTCCATTTTTATTAATAACATCCTCGAACCGACGCCGGAAGCCAGAGCATGCCTTTTGGACGTAGTCCTCTGACATTGACTGCCATGTGCGTGTTATGGTTGACTTCAAGGTTTTCACAATAGGGTGTGATGTTTTGCAGGCTCGCACTTCAACATATGCCCAAATCGAATAATCCAACGGATTACGATCTGGACTGCTAGGGGGCCACAAATCCTTCGGCCAAAACTTCATGTTATCGTTCAACCATTGTTGGGTTCGATTGGACGTGTGACACGGCGCTCCATTCTGCTGTAGGACAACGTTTTGGTCCTCGGAGAAGTTGGCCTTCACCCAGGGAAGCACTTTTTCTTTTAAAATACCGATTTACACTTCGGTATTGATTTTAACCCCAGCATCAATGAAAACAGGCGGCATTTTCAAACCGTTGGACGCCACCAAGCCAAACATCATGCCACCAACCGGATGTTTGGTTTGAAATTTGAATTTCACTTTTTCCGGAACGTTCTCCATTTTCTGCGGAGCAATGAACCGGTCCGTGCGGCTGTTGGACACAGCATCGATGCTGAAAAGCTTTTCGTCGGAGAACAGGATTATCATTTTTTCTTCTTCAACAAGGAAAGCAATCTCTTGGAACAAGTCACTCGTTGTTCCTTGACCCGGTCCGTAATCAAGTGGCGTTTCACTCTGGCTCTGGAAGATTCATGCAGGTCTTTTTTGATGATTCTCCGCATGGATTTCTCCGAAATATTGGCTTCTTTTGCAAGTTTTCTTATGGAACGCACCGGGTTGCGAGCAATTTTTGCACGGACCGATTTGATCACATTCGGCGTGCGTGCAAAGCGCGGACGTCCGCTTCCCGGCTTCCGCTGCTTAGGACCATCCTGCGGGGACATTTTTTATGCGGTAAACTGTTGCCAAATGGCACCCTACCACCTTGGCAATCTCTTTCGGCTTCTTTTGGGCGAGCAGCAAACTGGTGATCACTTCTTTAGCGAAAATTTTGACGAATTTGCAATAAAACAAATAGAATGTTTGGTTGGATGCAGCACTTAAAAGTAAACATAAACAAATACACTTTCGACAGAAATTAGTCACTAGCTACACGAATTAACCCAATACTCAAGTTTGAACATTTTCGCATTATTTTCTGCCGCTCCCTTTAGATGGGTTGGAAAAGATCTATAGTGTGTACGTTGAGAAGTAATCATACCACCTACCAGAGCTGCCGCACGACACCTGAGCTGGGACACCGACAGTGATGGGTGAAATGCATAATCGTGTGATCGGGTGATAGCCGATCTACGAAAAAATGTGCAGGTTGATGATCAAGGCTCGGTTCATCAACTTAAGCATTATCAACGTGCATAAGAAAGCACTGACGACGATAAGGATGCTCTTCAAGCTCAGCTAGATAGTTATTGGAGACTTGAATGCTCAGCGGAGGAGTTTCGACCGACTATTGGAAAGTTCAGCGCTAACCAGCAGACAAACGACAACGGCTTCAGACTTATTGAATTCGCCGCGTCTAAGAATACGGCTATTCTTAGCACCTACTTTCAGCACAGCATCCAGTATACACACACAGGGAGATCACCGCAGCAGATAGAATCGCAAATCAACCACGTTTTGCTTGATGGATGGCACTCTTCCGACACCAGAACCTATCGTGGCGTTTACATTTACTCGGACTACTATTAAAATGGAATCGGAGCTGAACTCATAAGATAGATCCGGAGAAGCTGTTTGTTTGTCTACATCGGCTGAGAGTCCGAATCTGGTACCATCAAGCGATCAGAATCCAAAATGCCACCTACAAAGTCTTACCTCAGAACATCTTCCGTCGTCTATCACCAACAGTGAAGGAGTTCGTGGGAAGTTATCAGGCTGGTTTCACCAACTGGTGCTCGCCAAAAGACCAGATCTTAATTTTACGGAAAATCCTCCGAAAATTCCGTAAATACCAGGTTATGCGTCGGGACCTTTTCATTTAAGGTGAAACTGGAGGGAGTCCTTTTAACGTAGGACTACGTTTCTCTTTTCTATACCGGGTGTCATTTCAAAATTTTGAAAAATGAGAGCGTTGGCAAAAGTGAAAGGTTTTTGAACGGTAATAACTCTCGTTTGACTGAACAGAATGGCTTTATTTATACACTTTTTGATCAGGACAACTTACAAAAGTTTTTGATTAAATTTTCAATTAAGTGCTATTAGTATAAGCAGTTCAACTTCCCATTTAAAAATGACCTACTTTTGCTCCCATACAAATCAGGTTACAGGTTGAAAATATGGTTTTCCCTTTCCGGGTCCTCAAAAACGGGTTGGACGACCAATTAAATTTTACAATAAAAGAGTATGTGTTTAAGTGAACTGTTCGTGATTTATCCTAAACAACCATTGCATATTATCAAAAATAGTACATTTTGGATTATTTGAGGCATTAAGGCGAGAGTGGTAAATTCGACAGAGATTTTTCACTAAGCCCGAACTGACAAACGTAAGCAATGGCTCAGTAAATATGTAGAAAATTTCATCGTAATGGACAAACCAACGCGGTCCTACGTTAACCTTGCGGTTGTATCCCTGATATAACCCACCTCTAATTTTTCTATATGATTTATAGGTAAGGTTAATTATCACTTCACGATTTTTGAGACTAAAAATCACAAACAAAACAAAACAAACAACGCTGAAATTGATAACCAATGGATGCTTAAGTGGAGCAAACCATTTTTAAAATTTCACGCCTGAAGTCCTAATAGTATTTGAGATTTGTGCTCAGAAAACTTCGAAGTGAAAGGGACTTGATCCCGTATGTCCTTAAGGTGGCGTATGATACAAACCATCGCACAGAGCCATTTAGAATAATGGAAGCTCGCAAGAATTATCAAGATGAACGGTGTGCAAAACTACTAGAGAATTTCGGGAGAACATTTTAGCATATTTGAATCACGTCAAAGGCTACGACAAGGTGATAGATTGTTATGCCTGTTGTTAAACATTGCACTGGAAGGTGTAATGCTAAGAGTCAGTCTCAACACCCGAGGTACGATTTTCACACGCTCCAGCCAATTTGTTTGTTTCCCAGATGATATGAATGTTGTTGGCAGAACCTTACATTGAAACGGTGCTTGGCAGATCTGGAAACCCACCTGAAACGTGAAGCAACAAAAGTCGGGCTGGTGATGTCTCGTAAACAAAGTGAATGCTAGTAGGAGGGACAGAGCATGACAGAGCCCGTCTAGGAAGCAGCGTTACGACAGACGATGTTATTATGAGGTGGTGGAGGAATCTGTCTACCTTGAATCTTTGCTAATGGAAGACATTGACAACAGCCGTGAAATCCAAAGACGCATAATCAGTGGAAATTGTACCTACTATGAGCTCCAGAAGAACTTCGGGTCAAAAAAGATTCACCCCCACATTAAACGGACAATGTTTAAAACACTGACAAGACCGGTAGTTCACTACGGGCATGAGACGAGGACAATGCTCGAGCAGGACCTGCAAGTATTTAGTGTTGTAGAACTCTACGGGAACCTAGCATCCAGAAAGTGGTAATAGCTGGAAGGATTCGTTGGGCAGAGCATGTTGCAAGAACGCCGGACTACAACTGTGCGAAGATGGTTTGCGTTTCTAATCCGACCGGTACAAGAAAACGTGGAAAGCAGTGAACAAAGTGGGCTGATCTGGCAACTAAATATGGCGGGTGTGGGTCGTCAACAAGGTTGGAGAGAAGCAGCCATGAATCGAGATCATTGGTGAAATGTTGTAGCCAAGATACACCAATAAAATAATAAATATTTGGCTTAAATACTAAATACTTTGACTCTCGCACCAAATCTGGCGAGTTTGGAAATTGATATATCATGAGCAAGTAAACGATTATGGTTAATTAAAACTGGTTAAATTGTCAATCGTCTAAATTTATCAAGATCAATCCTTATTACATAAGAGTTTTACTTGTGAGTCGCGTGTTTATTATTCAAATATGGCAACGAAAACAGTTGTGTTTCGTTCACAACCCTTATCTACATTTTTTTCAACGTAGCTTATAGAAATGGGACTTTTATCAGAAAATCTCGTTGGGCCTATTCATAAACAACATTTGTAAGGATTGTCGTGATTGAAAAGTTCTATAGTAACACCCTCATCTATTATTTGGAGCACGAGCCTTCAAGTTTTCTGGTAAAGTACAGCTTTTGGTCACCTTAATGATTACCTCTATTTGGTCACCGATATTTGCGAATAAAAAATCTCTATAGCAGCCATAGATAGAGCCAAATATAATATCAATTTATTTAGGAAACTGGCTGACCTTTAATTGAATCTTTTCAATGTTTTAACATATACTAAGCTATAAATTTTAAAATTAATTTACCCGCAGGTTTAACATCTATTTAATGTTTTTTTTTTTTTTGCATGACAGTAAATTCATTGCCACGAAAGAATGAACATAAACTCCTCCTTGCACATACAAAATAACATCATTATAGAGATTTATTCAAATACGTTTCGTATACCCCATTTTTTTAATTGAATGGCATTTTGTCGTGATCAGTTTTTGTGTTTTATACCGGCTATAATGCACCACAAAGAGCATTGAGCAATATCGCTAGCCCGTGGTCAATTCAGCTTCAACGTTCAACTATCCAAAACCTTTTGATACAGGCAATTTGTTACCACTTAAACCAACCCGGTAATAGTGACTTATATCCTCATCATTTCGACAAATAGACTATCTTCTATGCTCACTTTTCTGTCACACAGCCACCATAAGTGCAAACATCCGAACCTATATGTCTACTTTGGAGAACCTTCTCATCCGTAGTAAAGAGCAATCGTTAAATCATTTGCCCGTAGGACAATTTTTCCACACCATCACAAAAAATATTGAATATCGACAACAGATTTTCACCTAATCTAACCTAATGACACGACAGCTTTCAATTCGTTATGCCACTTTTGTCCCTCACAAAAACCATCAGAAAGCACAAATTGTGCGGGACCAGGAAAGTCCATATCGATCCGTTTAACGGCTGCCCGGAAGGCGTTTCCACACAAACATACATGTTATAGGATGTAAAGGAGGGGGGAGGGTTCTTTTAACTTTCGGAAACGGCCTGGTTCATGTCATTTCCTGGCAAGCTTGGAACCACCCCCGCCCATTTAACGCCCATTAAACCAGCAGCCGAGGATGAGGACGATTTGTTTGAAAGCGTCCCAACGACGATCAGGTTGGAAGTTAAATCGTATTTCGGAAAAGTCAGTCGGAAAATTGATCCTTCAGGGGCTATTTTGAATATTTGAATATTTATTTTTCTCTCCCCTTGGAACTAGTGGACATGGCGTGCTTTCCGGTGCGCCCAGAGCATAATGGGACTTTTACTACAAACGTCCTTTGTGCTGACTTGTTTGGAAGCTACAAAACATTTTAGTAAGTATAACGAAGAGGGTTGGTAAATAAAAACCTTTTAAACATGGGAAAATCGAAAGTCATTTCGCCTAATCATTGAAAGTTTACATTTTTCAATTGGATGTAGATACATGTTTGCTCAGAACCCCGTTCCAGTAATACATACCTTCACCTACAATGTTTTTGGCACCGATAAGCGTTTAGAATGAAGACATTCCATACATCCATCACCAAGGTTCCATCAAATGTGAGCAGGGTAAAGAATCCGGATGAAAGGTCTTTTCGTCCAACTATGGTCTGATGGTAAGGGATAGGAAAAGTGTTGACCTACACTCAAAGGAGATGAAACTGGGATATTAAAAAATGTCTACTCTTCTCGGACGCTCGCTTCTTCGTCCGCCGGAGTAAGCCTTTTAGCCGGATCCAGTGCAGAGAGTAGTATGCACAGGGTTCAACCCTTTCTTTCGACCATTAAATCTATATTCATAATAGGATTCTCATTTACATAATCCATTTTCTCGCATTTTACTTGGTTTGCAAGAAAAAAAAAATAATCCGGTCCATGTGTGTGCGATGACGACCGAGGGAATACAAATTCGATGCCTTGCTTCAATTTAGTTAATCCAGTTTATTCGTTCTCCGGAATCATCGGGTGGTGACTCGGGACAGTCGGGATGGCATTTCAGGTTCAGCTTTAAGTAAAAATTTCAAAGTGAAATATGAAGAACAGCAGCCGCGAAACTTCACACGTGAGGCAAGCAAAGTGTGAGTTGGTGTTAAATTATCGCTTCCACCACGGTTAGTTTATGTGAGTGCATACTTGGTGGTGGTGGTGGTGGTGGCGATGGTCGATCAGCTGCCTGCTGAACAGAACGTGCAGCATTGAACCATTCCCCAACCGAACAACAGATGGCAGGTCGAGTACTGTTTTGAGGCCTAGTGGCCATAGGATTGAAAAGAGCAGATGGCAGAAGCAATCATACCGAATTAGTGTTTTTGGCTCGCTTCCATCTCGGTAGGGGTCTTATGGATAGGTTGAACTGTTCTTTGTTTAAAAGTTTATCTTTATATTAGATTTAGACAAACGAAAAGCACAGTTTTGCACAGGAATCGATTTCATGTTTAACATAATTGTGTTCAATATTAATTGTAATTTATAACACACAGAATGGAGTAAAGTACTGCACTGGAGTACTGAAGAGATTGGAGAAGGTACTATATGCAAACTAATATTTGTATGAAAAATAAGGTTACCAGTATCTTTGCGATTAAATGCACTTAGTTATTGGTCAGGCCTGAGTATATGTTTCAAATGATGACCCTCGAGGTTAATTTGGTTGGAATTTCATGTTTATAATTGCTCTGACTCGAATCAAGCTAGCAAAGAATGCGTATTATTTCTTCTGGACCGTATCCAGTGTTCAAATGATCGGAGCGCTTCTTTAAACCAAACAAGTGATTCAAGAGCTCCATCTATGCAACATTGCAGGATTTATCGAGGTTTAAAAGCATTCTTAAAGCTTAAGGTGAAACTGAAGGGAGTCTTTTTTCGGCAAACATACTTTTGCATATAAAAGATAATAAACGATACATAATAAATTAGCCAACGTCGGTGGTGTAGTGGTAAGCGTGACTGCTACTTGGCACTCCAGTGGGTCTGGGTTCAATCTCAGTCGACGTCGGTGGTTTTTCTGAGGCGAAAAAATCTGGTCACGTCTTCCTTCGGAAGGGAAGTAAAGCCGTTGTTCCCGGCTCATATTCATGAGTCGTTGGACCGAAGGGTCCAGGTTGTGGAGTCGTCTTCCTGTCGTTGGTGATTGTCACCATGTGAGAAAAGAGGCCGACGGTTAAATAATAATAAAATTAAAATCGTTCCGTAAAAACCGCATTCATGACCCATAAAACTCTGGTCAATATCCATAATAAAATGAATATGATAAAATTCATCAAAGCGATCCACAATTTGTATAAATTTTAGCAATAAAATGTCAAAAATGTACCGTTATATATCTAGGGAATGGTCGATAAAATTGTTTGGATTACCCATAAACATGTTACAAATGATCCAAAAATTGTTTAATGACATTCCTTAAACTTGCAAAATTGATCCACAGAATGTAAGCTTTGTGCACTAAAATACATGCACATGATTCGTAAATTTTTGAAAATGTTCCTTAAATAAATCGTCAATGATCCATAAAACAATAAACAATTTACGCTTAACTTATAGAAATGATCCATAGAAAATCAACGTTGTGCACTTTAACATATGAGTATGATCCATATATTATGCCTGCGTTTTTTGAGTTTTGGTCACTATTTTCTAAAATTTCCATAAAGATTGAGAAATTGATCCCTTACATTCCCGTTAGACTGATGAAAATTTTGTTCTCTTCGCTATGCTTAAACTATTTCAAATCGTGTCCTGAACAACATTTTGAAATTTGAGCACATTTGATAAGAAACTAACACTAATTACATTTTTTTTTATTACGACATTGCGAGTACTATGGAGAAAACAAACCTTTCGTTCAACAGTTATTCTTGTATAAAATTTTCTCAACTACAGTTTTGCTAAACAGTGGTTTTCAGAAAATCGTCCAGTAAGAATTTTCTTAATCAATTTATAAGATATTGACAACCTTTTGGCATGATGCTTAGTCAGACACACTATATTGTACAATGTGACATAGTAGTCACGATTTGTTGTGCTCTACTCCAAATGCTAGAAATACCAATGTTGCCTGCTGAGCAGTTGAGGATTGAAGAACTAAGGCGGTAGAAAGTGGCCGATGTTTCCGATATCGTCTTCAAGCAAACGACTGATTCAAGCATTTGCCCGGTATAATGCAAATGGAGGATATTTTTTGTAGTTAGGTCCTACGAGCGATAGCGAGTTGGACGGCAAGCGTTTGCCCGGCATAATTTAATAAAAAAAATCTTAAATAACAGTTTGATCAAGTCTTAAATTTGACCTGTAGTTCTTCACATGCACGAGTGCTCTTTACCAAATTTATTGGGAAACATGTGTCGCAGTTGTGGTCGTAAAAGAACGTGTGATCTCAAAAGTAAGTCAGCTTTCTGAAAAATTGAAAATCTTCTCCTTTTTTTTACAGCAATGTTTAAGCCGCATAGCTAAAGGAATGGACATGTTAATAAATCTGAGTAGTAGCGCAGTGAAGGAAAAACCTCTGAATACGTCTTTCTTTGGAAAAGTTGGCACATGTGTTGATCTGGCGGACAAAAATCGGAAAACTAACCTTCGCCAAAACTTTTTTGGTTGTCATTCAGCGGAAAATAAAAAAAAATCTTAAAAAAAAGACAAAACATAAAAAAAAATGAAACTTCCACTCTGTTGATAAGCAACTTTTTCTTCCCTGAACCTTTGAATTATGTTCTGTATGAATATTTAAGGCTGACTTAACGTAAATTGGTACGCCCCTCGCGCACCGCTTGCACGCCTCTAGTATTGGGAATCAAATAGCTTTGACAGTGACACTTCTATAGAGAACTGGTGCAAGTTTGATCAGAGTAGCCGTACGCGTTCAGAAATAACGTCAAATGGAACTCGAGAGAAGAAAGAATATTATGCACAAACACCTGGAAAATCTGGAGTGGTCTGGTTCCAAGCTGGCTTAAGTGCTGAAGATGCCAAAAAAAAATGGTTTGTCGAGTGCTCAAAACCTACAAGGAAACCCTGAGTGTGGAAACGAATCAGCAGACCTACGAAAAAACTGGAACCACGGATTGTCAGCTACGCAGCAAGGTGTTGAGGTGCGTTAAAGCTAGATGTGGCCAGAAGGTACAACGCCAACTTTCAAACGGCGCGGAACATCCTTGCCAGGGAAGGATGCAAGTCGTACAAAGCTAGTAAACATCCGAACCGGCACATGAAGCAGAATTCTGAAGCTCTTGTACGACCGTGTTTTGACCAAACACAAGGGCTGCACTTTGATCGATGACGAAACAAACGTCAAACTCGATTTTAAGCAGCTTCCTGGTCAAAATTTTTACATCGCAACAGGACGTGGGGATGTGCCTGGAAGATTAAATTTCGTGTTTGCCGACAATTTCCCGAACAAGACCATGATTTGGCACGTGCTTTACAGTTGTGACCTGAAAACGGAACCATTCGTCACATCCTCAACGAAGATATCCAAGTTTACATCGAAGAAAGCCTGAAAAAGCGTGTATTGCTGTTCATCCGCAAGCTAAGGGGCAATGTCATCTTTAGGGCCGATTTGGCCAGCTGCCACTACTCCAAGGTGGTTCTGGAGTGGTATGCTGGCAACAAGATCGATTTTATACCCAAACTAAATAATCCTCCGAATTGCCCGGAATTTCGACCAATCGAAACTGGGCAATCTCAAAGCAGTGACTTCAAGGAAGCGGCGGGGCAGTGAAGGATATCCAGCAAATGCGGACATAATGGAAGAAATGCGCTGATTCCGTGTCCGTTTTCATGGTGCGAGCGCTGATGGGCTCCATCTAGAGGAAGGTTCGAGATTTCGCTAGAACTAAAGAAACCATAACACTAGTTTACAAAATAAATCAAAAAGGATGAACTTTATAATTCGACTAATATTTCTAATGTGAAATTTTATGCAGAATTCAAAAATGCCGTCAAAAAAAAATTAGAGTAGAACAGTTGTCGAGATATGGATAAAAGTTAATTTTTTATTAAATGAACCAAAAACACATATACTTAAAACTACATGGTACAGCCCAATGGTGTTGTGCGCAAAGGTGACGCAGGACTACGCAGCAATGTGCAATCTAGATCGCTTGATTGTTTAAGGAGTGGCCGAAATGGGTTTCGTTTTAAATCTAATTATATAGCCTTTGTTGATCACCCTTATTCTGTGTTCCGTTCGTGTGGGTTTTATTTCGTACGAAATATAATTTTGTTTTTTTCTTTTCTTTGTTTTCTTTTTTTTTTTTTAAAAAAATTTGATTGTTATTAATTTTTTTTTTGTAATTTTTTTTTTTTTTTTTTTTTTTTTGTTTGTTTTTCATTTTTTTTTTTTTTAAATCATTTATTTGTACAGGATCAATTGAATCAACTTTACAGAGCCAAGTTTTCATATTTATATACATCAATTATCTTAAAACTAATGTTAAGGGGATAGAACCGATTACTCGCGGCCGTCTCGAGGTTTATAGGAATAACAATTGTATGGATGGGAAGATAGGCGGGAATTTGAAGTGTGGTTTACAAAGCACGTTTATTTTAAATTCGGAATTGGATAAAAACTTATAACTATACAACTTTAGGTTTTCTTTTGACTTTAACATTTTTGAGAATGAAAAAAAAAAACACACACAAACACAGAAAAAAAACTTATAGTAAACATACAGGTTAAACTAACTACAATCTAAGGCTAATGTTAGTCAAAAACACATAAATGAGTTTCATAAACTCCAGATCACGTACAGCCAAAATATCTCGAACCGGTACATTGGGTTGTCTACCTCGAGCCCGAAGGGAATCATAAAGCTCAGATCAGACTCCACGATGCTCAGCACAAGACCAAATAATGTGATCTGCGTCCTGGTAACCTTGTCCACATTCACAGAGATTGCTGTCGCTCAGCCCAACACGGTATAAATGAGCGTTCAAAGAATAATGATTGGACATGAGGCGAGACATCACACGAATGAAGTCCCGACCCACATCCATCCCTCCAAACCAAGATTTCTTCGACACCTTTGGGATGATAGAATGTTGCCATCGCCCCAAATCTCCTTTACTCCATTTATACTGCCAGCTGACGAGTGACTGTTGACGAAAAATAGTAAAAAATTCATTGAAGGCGATTTGTCGATCATAAATATCGCCTTCTATAGCGCCCACCTTTGCAAGCGAGTCCGCTCTCTCATTGCCCAGAATTGAACAATGAGATGGGACCCATACAAAGGTGATGATAAAATAACGCGAAGATAAAGCACTTAGAAGCTCCTGTATTTTCATGAGAAAATACGGGGAGTGCTTTTCCGGGGCTGGGGGGGGGATCGCTTTTTAGAAAAGAGATGTGTGTGAATGTGAAACTGGTGTGGTGGGTGAGGGGGGAACAGTGTTGGGGGGTTGTGTGCTGCCGCTTGTCGGGCATGGGGGGGGAGGGGGTGTGGTTGTTGGTGTGGTTTTAATTTTTTATATTACCGAGCTGCTGCTTCTCATGATTGGTCGTGGGTGATGGGCGTTGGGTAGGGGCAGGGGCGTGGTGGGGGGGGGGGGTGGGGGGGGGGGCGGGGGGGTGGGGGGGGGCGGGGGGGGGGGGGCCGACGAAGAGAGAGAGTGAATGAAAATAATAATAAAAAAGAAAACCTAAATTCACGCGCTTTGTCCCCCGCCCGTCAACTTAATCCTTCTTTTCTCTTTGTTTAGGGTTAAATAAATGAAGTATTGAATGGGAAAAAAAGTTGTATTTGGGCGGGGGCTGGCTTCTGTGTTTTATATTGGTGTTAGTCATTAAGTGAGTGTGGGGTTTTTGCTTTTTTTTTTTTTTTTGTGTTTGTTTTCTGTGGGGGGGGGGGGGGTGATTATTTTTTTTTTTGCCATTTTGTGGTTGGTTTTTTTTTTTTTTTTTATTTTTTTTTTTTTTTTTTGTTGTTGTGTTTTCTGCTGGCGTGTGTTTTTTTTTTGTTTTTTTTTTTTGTGTGGGGTTTGGGGGGGTTCCCTCAAATTGGACATTGTTCTCTTCACCAGTCCAAGATGGCACGCGCATAGTGGCAGGATGCCAAACCTTTGTGTTTTCGGATTAGTGGCAGAATTGGTTTCTGCAGGCATTCCATCCGGTACATTTCGACGTTCATATTTGCGGTAGTGAAAAAAAGTGTCGATTTCATACCGCACTGACAAATTGCTTACTAAACCAACACCATTTTTTCCAAAATTTTCGCAAAAAATCGATTTCTCCGAATTTGGGACATCCGTTCCACGCTTCACGGAGTAAAACTGTGCCCTGTAGTACAATTTGACGAACGTCTCGTCATCCATGATAATGGACATGCCATTTTTGCTCAAAACGTCGTCGTACAGCTTCCGAGCCCGAATTTTCACGGAATCCGCCTGAATTTGGCTACGTTTCGGACATTTTTGTTTCCAGTATGTCTTCAGGGAATTTCGCTCCCTTGCGCGTTGGACCATTCCAATCATTGTTCCACACTTTTTAGCGCAATCTCTGATGGATACCTTCCGGGTACGTCCTTCAATGTGTTAAGCATAACAAACCGGTTGATCGCATTTTGGACCGCACAGACACTAACACCTTCTTCTTTTGCTAATTTTCTTAGCGACAAACCCTTTTCAGTGCAGTACTTGGTCACATTCGATTTTCGCTTTTCTTCCGTAAAACACTGGCCAGACTGAGCAGTTATAACATGCCTATCTTGATGACGAATTTCTTGTTGAAATTATTTGACAACCGTTATAACATGTTATAACTCTGTAGCCTGAACAAGGCCTAAGACCTCGCATTGCACCGCTTGAAGTAAAACTTTAACTTTTAATGAAGGTTTTCGTTTGTTTACAAGGCAAGCAACACATTGACACTAAACAGCTGTCAAAATAAGTCATAGTCTTTTTCATACAGAACCTCAAAGGTGTACTCATAATTAACGATGCAGTTCTTATGCTGTTCAAATCCGTTCCGTTCGACAAATGCTGCGACATTTTACATAGACTTTCTCAAATCAAATGATAGGGACTCTATAAAAGGCACTAGAACGTAAGAAACACTTTCAAGCACTGATTAGAATTTGAAGAGAACACTACCAGCATTAAACAACTAGTTCTAAGAAAATGATGACTGTGATAGGGAAATCATCACATACCAGCCAGCCATGGGCAGCGATTGCAAAAAAGCAAACTTCAAACAAGTTATTTATTTATTGGTTATGTTCAATACTGAATCATTTTATGAAATAATTATTATATACCGCAAGCAACTTATCCGCCACGCACAACTAGGAACTACATCGAACTCAACCTACCTACTATACTGTAAATGTGTACACATGGTCGGTCTGACAGGTTGCAGTTCGGCTCGAATTATCTGTTATATATATGCATTGTCATTTACTCCGGGACGCGGCGTTTGAAGCAATGCCATGTTCAGCCGGGGCGCGGCAATGGAAATTCCAAACAGCACAAGAGAAAAATTCAACCAAACAAACTCTTTAGTTGGCAAACTGATTTGGTCGTCCTGAAAGGGGTGAATTTAGTTGACGGGGGAGAAACATGGTTCGCTATTGAACTTGGGCTTTCTTCTTAATATTCTTGGTTCATCCTGATCCTGGTCTCGTTGTTGTGACGGGCGTCATTTCCCGCCAACTCGTAGGCTTCATCAGCCACGTTTGTCGCAGCCCACTGCACCAATGCCTCTCTGGGCAACGACTGTTCGACAGTGCTTGCTACCGCTAACTGCGTTCCTACAGCAGATCTTACTCTAAACAGCTCCATGACTGCCGAATAACTAAATCAAAAGTGTACCCGTTACCCGATGGCTGCCTAGGAGACATTCCGTACTTAAATATGAAGTCTGTGCTAGGATTATACTGTGCATTTGGTAAATTTACTATAAAAAAAAAAGAATTTGATTTGTTTTTTTTTTTTTTTTTATTATTAAATAATAAAATAAAATAAATTATTAAATTAAAATTGTAGAAAAAATAATTTGTAAAAATGGGGGTGAAAAATTTTTAAATTATTTATTTTGAATTTTATTTTTTATTATTTTTAAACAGAGACCGAAATTTTCGCCTACTTGAGAAGAGAAACGTCCTTTTTCACCTGCTTGGAGAAACAGATGAGAATGTGAGATGCGAGAGACTATTATACGCTCACAGCAGTTTTCGCGAGAAAAGCAACGGCGATTTATAATTTTCGGAGAGCATGAGTAGCTAATAAATCGTTTCTTTTTCAGTGAATCCTAGATGCCGATAATTATTTTTCACTTACTTTTTGACACCTGAAAATGCACCAGTCTTCATGCTTGTTTTATTCTGACATTATAATTCGATAAAAAGTCAATTTTTCTTCATGTTGTGAGCCGGCTTGGCCTTATTTTCGGTTCTTGCTCCTCGTACGATCTAGGTAGCATGTTTTCTGTGAAAAATGTGACACAAGAAAATATTTTCGTTGAATTTTGGAGAGAGATATTTTTGCATATGCAAGATAGAGGATAATGAATTATCGGCGAAAAAGGAGAGATGAAAATGTGAACTGTTCGCTACTCATCGACAACCTGCTTGAGAGAGAGCATGGTTTTCACCCAACTGAGTGAGAATTTCGATCTCTGTTCAAAACCTAAGCATATTTCGTGACGCTCAAAATTATCGTACTCGCAACGTGTACCCCTTTTTTTAAAACAAAGGCGTTGTCCTCGTAAAATGGAATTTCTCCAACGGGTGTGGTCAATTTTGATATTTTTTTTTTTTATATGAAAGAAAATTATTTTTTTCTTTTTTTTTTATATTTTTGTTTTTTGGAGAAAAAATTTTTCCGTTATAAGTATAAATAATTTTGTGCGGTTTTTTTTTGGAGATTTGTAAAAAAATATGTGCTAAACATATGATTAATACCGAATACAGCACCTAAAAAATATATTGCAGGTGAAGGTTAAATCCAAAGAAAAAGCGAAGACAATTAGGGCTGAATGGTGAAAAATGTTTGAAAAATGAGGAAGTTATGCTGGTTTTTGGAAAAAGTGCCGAAATGCGGGAAAAAACAAAAAATCGAAAGAAATACGCCCATCTCTCTCTCTCTCTCTCTCTCTCTCTCTCTCTCTCTCTCTCTCTCTCTCTCTCTCTCTCTCTCTCACACACACACACACACGCGCGCGCGCGATCACACACACCGTTTATTTGTCATTCTTGAGCACTATAGGCAAACTTCTTGAAAATAAGTTTAGTAAAACTTAAAAATTATTCACACTTAAGCTTCGTCGTGTATGCGTCGTTTTGGTTTCACTAACTAGAAACCAACAGTAGTCACCCAGTATTGATTCGTCCCAAAAGCCTTGATATCGTCGTTCTATTTGCTTCATTTGTTGGTGGAATCGTTCACCGTGATCATCACTTTCGTCGCCAAGATTCGGTGGGAGGAAATCCAAATGTGAGTGGAGGAAATGGATTTTCAATGACATGTTCACACCTCTAGTCATGAACAGTAAGGAGTTATAAACTATGTACATGAAACATGGGTAACTTGATAAGTTATTTTTAGATTTATAATAACATCAATATGATCCGCACTTTTAGTGTTTCCTAGAAAATTCGTAACAACCAGTCGAAATGATTTCCACGCTTCGTGCTCAGCAGGAGCCAAAACTGCGAAGAAATGTTTTTCCTCAATCATGTTTTTTATTTGAGGACCCACGAAAACACCTCCCTAAATCTTTGCATCCGATATGCTTGGGAATACTGATTTCAGATATTCAAATGCAGGTCCATTCTTTCCAACGCTTTTACAAATTTTTTGAAGAGTCCAAGTTTTATATGTAACGGTGGGAGAATAATTTGATCTTTATCCACGAGAGGAACACATTTCACGTTTTCTTTCCCAAGAGTCAAACTTGTCCTCTTTGGCCAGTCTTTTTGAACGTAATGCTCCTTACGTGCTCGGCTGTCCCATTTACAGAGAAAGCACATGTATTTTGTGTACCCCTGTTGTAACCCAGTCAACATGGCAACAACCTTAAGATCGGAACAAATCTTCCAAGAGTGTTGCATATAATTTATCAAATTCAGCAGCAGCGCCATTGATCCATACGATTCCTTCATGTTAACAGCATGAGCCAGCTGTATCGAGGGTTTCCTGTTTCCTTGATGCAGTAAAACAGCCTTCAAACTCAGTTTACTGCTGTCGATAAACAAACGCCATTCACTTGGATTGTGATGCTCCCCAAACTCTTCGAAAAAACCGTTTACATCTCGGCAAAAACTAGCATTATTTCTTTTGGAGAAGTATTTAGCGAATTGTTCATCACGATTCCTGTAGTACGAATATATCACACCAGGCTCTAAGAAATTTCTTTCTTTTAGGCGTGATGCAAGCAGTTCAGATTTCTGTTTCGACAATTCCAAATCACGTACCAAATCATTGAGTTCTGCTTGGGAAAATAATGATGGTTTTGTTTCAAATTCTGTGTCGCTTTGATCTGCGTCCTCGTTAACCAGCTGGGCAGTATCTTCAAATGAAGACTCCCTTTAGGGTACCGGTGTGAATTCGAATGTGGAGTTGGTTTTTCTACGGATTGCACATCAGCATACTGCACCGACTTATGGTGGCCATGTTTTTGACCTCCGGGAGCAGAAATAACAATCTGTAGCATGGCAAAAAGGTTCATTCCAAATAACTGGCTTATCAAAGAACAAATAGCAGCTTTGCAGTGACAGAAATGAGAGTATATAACAAATTTGAATGGTACCAGTGGTAAGCCATACATACCTTTTACCTGCTATCCACCTAGCCAGGCATGTTTTGCATGAATTACACAGAACGTTAGGCACCCATGGTTTATCCAGATTCTCCGGACAAATTTCAAAATAAAAACGGAACGCAGATTGAAGAGAAGCAGTGAATTTAACCGGTGTCGTAAAAATGTAGACGCCACAGGCATAACAAAACTTTTGTGGATCATTGTTGCATTTGAATTCCCGTTTCGCACAACGAACAACGAACTGTCACAATTTGTTTTGTTTTGAAGGGTTACCAATAGCTATTAAAATTAGGTGCCAGAATATCTTACCAAACAATAGAACAGTAGGTAAACCAAACATGTTTTTTTCCCGTATTTCTGCACTTTTTCCAAAAACCAGCATAACTTCCTCATTTTTCAACGGATTTTTACCATTAAGCCCTTATTTTCTTCGATTTTTCTTTGCATTAAAGCTCTATAGGCAATATATTTTTTTGTTGACGTTATTTTGGTATTAATCATATGTTTACCACAATTTTTTTTACAAATCTCCAAAAAAAACCTCAAAAAGTTAAATATACTTATAAATAGCGTCAAAATTATTACTCCTAGAATATTGCAATAATTAGATGATCAGCTTTAAATTTAATTTTGCTTCATTTGATGACAAAATATTTGAAATTAGATCACACGCGTTTGAGATATTCCATTGTAAGTAAATGTGTTTTTTTCATTTAATAAAAAAAATAACTTTTATCCATATCTCGAAAACTGTTCTACTTTAATTTTTTTTTGACGGCATTTTTGAATTTTGCATAAAAATTCACATAAGAACTGATGATCAGCTTACTGAGTTCACAAATGTTGTAAACTAGTGTAATCGTTCAAAATTCGTCGTGGATCGTCCAAAAAATGCAACAGATCCTTGTCTGTTAGTTTGGTTTTCACATTCTTGAACCAGGATTTGATGTTATCAGGAGAATTCTTCAATCTGGTGTTTGTGATAAATTTTGGAGTTCTCAGCGTCACATTTGGTCGATGCTGTTGGAACAGTTTAAACCTTTTTTTCCCTGAAGAGAATAATTTTTTTTCCATTTTTTATGAAGGTTTACTGGCGGGACTGTGAATAAAGTAGAAACCTCCACGCTGGGCCTTTGATGATATCGTTGCGTAAATTCTTTCAAATCATTTTGCCAGTTGTACACGGAACATGTCGTTCAAGAAGACGCTGTTGCAAATGACTCGGAAGGAGCCACGTTTGAGATTTTGGAGTCCTTTTGTCTGTTTTTTTCAGTTGTCTTTTCATTATTTTGTTAGTCAGTGTTACGGTTGCAAGTTCAATACGGCGTTTCGTAATTTCTTCAGTCTTTTGTAGCTCTGTCCGTGAAGCGTGTCATTTTTGTGCTACGAGGGTCTTCCGAAGCATTTTTCTTGAACTAAAATTACGAAGTTATTGTATTGTTACTTGTGCGTTAGAATGATATAACTTAACTCCTTTTTGAAGCATTTCACCAGCCGTGCAAGGATCATGTCGTCCATAGAGACGCTGTCAACACTGCCTCAAAAGGTGTTACATTTTCAAGTTTGCTTTCCCTTTCTCTCAGTCAAGTGTATGTCCACTGCTTTGTATGGTGTCGTTTTGTCTCTTTGTTATTTAGTTTGCCAATGTGTTTTTTCGTTCGTCGTTTAGGTGCTGCGAAAGACTTCTTGAGCAGTTTTTTTCATATAAAAAATAAGTTATTTGAATATTTGAATTCTACCAGTTTTAGTAAGGTCTGATGTTACAAGTTTCAGTAGTCACAACAGTATAATTTTTATGGTTTACTTATGAGACTCGTGAGAGAGAAGTTTCTTTTAAACGAGTTTTGGAGGTCATTGCGTCTCTTTATGTTATTTAATTAGTAAGTCAGTGTTACGGCCAAGAAGGCATTTTGTAACTTCTTCAATCGTTTATAATTTAGTTAATAGATGTCTAGTTCTTATTTGCCTTGAAATTCATCGATGCATACTTCGTCTTACTTCGTTTGATTGACCTGTCACTTTGACCGCCTTAGTCAGTTCTTGTCTTCTGCGTTATTCACTTAAATTTTTCAGTTCTATTGTCGAAAAGTTTACGTTTACTTGTCCGTTTATTGCCTCCTTTTTATTTGTCTAATCCTAATCTCTAAGTCGTTTAATCGCTTCAAAGTCTTACATGCACGTGCAGCCTAACAATAATTATACGAGTTTTGGTTATCTTTAAGATTCACTTTTCGGTGGCAAAGTAAAGCTTCATCACGCCTATTCCCTGTCTATTATCTAAAAATTATCGAGAATGAAGCCGTTATAAGATTGTTTGTATAACATTATTAACCATGTGTGGTATTTTTATTATGGCTCTTTGAAATGAGAAATAACAAAATAAGAATGGCACCACGTTCCTAGTTTTAAAAAAACATCTACTCACTGAATCCAACAGTCGATTCGCTACAAATGTCGACAATCTTGAACACATTGTCTATCAACATATACCTATCTAGCTAGATTTATATTTATCGTGGCTACGGCTCATCATGTCAGAGAACGCACAAGAAAGTGTTGCAGCCAAGAAAAAACCCCACATCATTATTACTGAGGAAAGAGCCCAACCAGACTGCACAAGCATTCATAATAATCATAATGCGATACCACCACGTCAGGATATGTCTTTGGTTGCCATCTCAGTGCTGATGGCGTAGGCCCACCCATCACATATCCGTGGGGAGGGTTTTTTTCCCTGAAGAGAATAATGCTCACTTTTGTAGGTGAACTCATGATATCAACAGAAAGTATTTTATAATGCAAACCTGGACGGTTATTGAAAAACGGATTGCTTCGCAAGCTCAAATCGAAGAAGTGTTTGACAATTTACTGCATCTAAGCTTTAGTGACCGGTTTGCCACTGCACTTGCTGTCAAAAACACTTACGAACAGCAGCAGAAATTTTTTCCTCCGTGAAGGATGTGCGATATTTCTTACGTCGTTCCTGCATGAAATACGTAAAAAATGATCAAGTTCTATTCAATTTTATCCAATTTATTGTTTTCTTACTATTTTTAAAGTGAAAAAAAAACTGTACTGGGAAGAATGTTCAACATGTAAGTTGAAAATTGGTATCGCACGAAAAATCAAAACAGTGTATGACAGCTCACTCAGGGCGAAATCCGGGTCGGCTACTTTGATCAATCTCCAATTTGTGTCTTGCAGTTTTTGTTTAATCAATAAATCGTAACAAATAGCTCATTACATCAATAAACTCTTTCAGCATTTAACAACACTCTCAAATTTTTTATTTTTTATAAGAATCAATATAGAAATAAGAAAATAATCTTTCCACTAGTACGCTAGTAAAAAGTAAACCTTTGTTCATATATAGGAAATTTCTCCGAAAACATAGAAGCTGTGCAATTAAAGCGTTCTCGGTAGGTTGGCACCAGTAATAGAGGGTAAGTTGATCTCTTATGCGACAATTGCAAACTTGCGTAACGTTTTTCCCACTTAATTTAAATTAATAAAATCCCTGCCCTCGGTTCAGAAAAGGGTATGAGCGCGTTCTGCCGACATGTTTCAGGTAGATTTCATTCACCACATCAACGAGCCTGAACAAAAAGACAGCTTGTAATGGTCACGTGAATATACGATGAGAGATCATTGCCCTGATACACGCAAATTTAACACGTAGTAAATTGTTTTCTATAACTAAACGTGCTGGAATGGAGTTACATGGGCCTGCTTACTCCCTATTGCAAAATTATGTCAAACGAGGGCACAATTCAAATGCTGTCACAGAAGAAAAGTGAAGACGATCGACCCCGTGAACGCAAGGAAGGTGAGGGATAACTTCAAGTGCAATTCGAACCATTCGAATCGGGACGTGGCCAAGAAGGTCAATTTTTCCGTCTGGTTCGTCCAACAGATAGTGAAGCGGGCCCGATTTTATGTCTTCAAGGTAAGGAAGGCGCCTAATCGAACCGATGAACCGAATACGGTGGTCGAATCCTGTGCCAATAGATGTATCGCATCGTAATATATGACGAGACGTATATTAAAGCGGGCGCCAAGCAGATCCCCAGCCTGGAGTTTTTCGTCGGCAAGTCCCGCCTGGATGTTCCGAAGAAGTTCCGGAAGAAGAAAGTCGAAAAATTTGCCAAGAAGTACTTGGTGTGGAAGGCAATCTGTGGGTGTGAAGCAAATTTAGCAAGCCGCACATAGCGACCGGCACCATCAACGGCCAAATATACAAAAAAGATTGCCTCCAGAAGCGTCTGCTGCTCTTCTTCTTATTCTAGAAGAAACAGCTGAATAGCTTCTCCAAATTTGCTTGAACAAGCTCTAATTCAAAACCGATGTTTGTTGGGTGACACATTACACGAAAAAGGTGATGGAGTGGTGCAAAGCCAACGATGTTGTTTTTGTGCCGAAGGAGGCAAATCCGCCAAACTCGCCAGAACTTCGCCCAATAGAAAAATTCTGGGCAATTATGAAGGGCATGCTCCGAAAGACAGGGAAGGTCTTCAAAAACGACTAGGATTTTAAGAAAGAGTAGATGAAAGTGTGTACGAAAGATGACACAAGTTTTGCACAGGATTTGATGGGTAGCTTTTAGTCCAAGGGGCGGAAATTTAGCCTTGCAGGCGAGATTGAATAAACCATTTTTGCAAAAACATAGGTTATATATGTTTATTTATTCCCTGAGAGTTTCAAAAATATCCAACTTAAAATGAATTTTTGGGACCATTTTTGTCTTTTGCGTTTTTTCGAGTACAATATGTAATATAATATCATCGATCAAAAAGAAGGTGACCTGTGGACTCACCACAGACAGCGAGGCTGGTGAGGTACAGCCATGGACCGAATACAATGGAGATAACTTCTGTGTACAGCAGAGGCCACATGTGGTATAATGTAATAATCTAAATATATATAAAAAAAATGGATTTCTGTCTGTCTGTCTGTCTGTCTGAACCTCATAGGCTCGAAAACTACTGAACCGATCAGCGTGAAATTATGTATGGAGAAGTTTTTGGGGCCAGAAAAGGTTCTTATGATGGTTTGAGACCCCTTCCTTCTCTGGAAAGGGGGGCTCCCATAAAAATGAAGCACAAATTTCTGCATATCTCGAGAATTGATCAAGCAAAGGAACCCAAATTTAGCATGCGGAAGTTTATGGAGGCAATAAATGTTTCTACGGTAGTTCAAGACCCCTCCTTTCTCTCTGGTAGGGGGGCGGGGCTTCCATACAAATGAAACACAAGTTTCTGCATAACTCGAGAACTAACCAAGTAAATAGAACCAACTTTGACAGGTAGAGGTTTTTGAAGGCAAGAAATGTTTCTAAGGTAACTCAAGACCCCTCCACCCTCTGTAAGAGGGAGGCTCTCATACAAATGAAACACAAATTTGTGCATAACTCGAGAACTAATCAAGTAAATGGAACCACATTTGGCATGTGGAGGTTTTTGAAGAAAATAAATGTGTCTAAGGTGGTTTGAGACCCCTCCGCCTTCTGACTCCCATAAAAATGAAACATAATTTTAAGCATAACTCAATAGCCAATGAAACCAAATTTGGCATGTTAAGGTTTTTGGAGGCAAGAAATGTTTCTATGGCAGTTCAATACCCCTCCCCCATTTGAGTGGGGGGGGGGGCTCCCATACAAATTAAGCGCATATTTATGCATAACTCAATAACTAATCAAGTGAATGAAACTACTTTTAGCTGTCTATCTGTCTGTCTGACCCTTATAGACTCGGAAAGTTCTGAACCGACCAGCGTGAAAATTTGTATGCAGATGGGCTGGGGAAGGTTCTTATGATTGTTTGAGATGCCTTCTCTCTCAAGAAAGGGGGCTCTCATATAAATGAGATACAAATATCTTTATAACTCGAGAACTAATCAAGCAATTCGTATCAAATTTTGCATGTGGGGGGTTTTGAAGGCAAGAATGCTTCTATGGTGTTTCAAGACTCCTCCCTTTTCTGAAAGAAGAGGGGGCTTTCATACAAATGAAACTCAAATTTCTGCATAACTCGAGAACTAATCAATCAAATGGAACCAAATTTGGCATGTGGGGGGTTTTGAAGGCAATGATTGTATCGTGGTTTAAGAAACCACGCCCTTCTGGAAGGGAGGGTTCCCATACCAATGAAACCCAAATTTCTACCAAAAATGAGAATTATCCAGGCTACTTAAACACAAAACGTATATTTCTCGGGTAAGAAGCATGTTTTGATAGAAGTTTGAACCCCTGTTTATTCAAAAAAAAAACTCATTCCGAAAAAAAAACCATAAATGTGCCAGTTATATTCAATTTTCCTTCATTTAGTTGCAAGCGTAGCAGCGCACGCACCGGGTTCAGCTAGTATAATATAATCCTAATAAATATAATTTCAGCAACATTTTCTTATTCAAGATAAGCAATTGAATGACCACGCAAAAATGTACTAAATATTCAATGCATAACATATAACGGGGAAAGGAAGGAATCATCAGGGCACCCAAGTGAAACGATTTGGATACCGAGCATTGGGCTACCTCCTCCCTATTACAACATTTTGCGGTACGAGGGTGGACTCTTTGACTCCATTTTTTAGGTTTATTCGGTTAATCGAGGGCTCGAATCTAGTGCTGTGAGTGTGAACTTGCTTTTGGAAGGAGATTCTCTCCCTATATTTGCGGGTTTCGTGTTAGCGCCTCTGTTTACGGGTACGTCCAAACGTTTTTGATTCTTCATACAGGAGTCACGAATATGACGTGGCTGGGTAGCTCAGTGGTAACCCGTTCTGTTTACTGAGCAGATGGTCGGGAGTTCAATCCCAGAGCCGCCCTTGCCATTTGTCACTCTTTTCATCATCACTACACAGAAAAAAAAGCGTTCCCGAAAATGAAAACGGACCGTGAACTAGTTCACGTTTAAGGATTTTTCCCTTTGAACGTTATTGAGTTCATGATTACGTGATTCAGTACACAGTGCATGTTTGCTTGTTCTCGAGTTCATGACTGCGCTTCAAGGATCTGGGCACGGATTTTTTTCCTTGTAGATTTAAACATAAAATGCAGTCTACTGCACTTTCATTGATCGTATCACTAACCATAGTGCACCCGTGATCTAAAAATAACCTGCCTCACTAACACAAAAACTATAATTCTCTTGGCAATTGTAGAGACGCAGTGGTGAACACGGTCTCTAATAAAAACGGTTGTCAAACTAATCATCCTATCTCCCTCCCCAAAAAGACCGCCAGGACGTGGCCGGCGCGGGTACTCAACTATAAATAGAATAGATTAGTGATCTTGTACATTGAAGTTGTAAAACTTCTCTCAAGCTCCATCTATGTGGATCTCTGTGCAATTAAACTAGTTCTATTCTGTGACGGAGAGGAAGCTCCGAAACGCATGGTCTTTTTTTGTTTTTAAAGTATACGAGACGTTTTAGAATATTTTTGTTTGCTTTAGTGTTCTAGTACAATATATCCGAAATAAAAGGGATTGTTCAAATTGTTTAAACAACAATTTGCCGTGACCGTTTGTTAACAAAAAAGTACATTAGAAGGCTCAATTCCAATAAAAAAAATCATAAGTATCTCAAGAAAAATAAATCATAAATTACCATCCACTATAACACAACGAATTTTTGTAATATATATCATGTTACATTTAATAAAACTATTTTTAAAAACACAACCAAATATTATTCTTAAGTACCATAATTGACGTGGCTAAGGAGCTTAGTTTTTACCCATTCTGCTTACTAGGCAGGAGATCTGGGATTCAAGGCCCGTCCCCTTTCATGGACATGTATCAGTTGTTTCTTAATTTAAATTAAAAGACAATCTACTGCACTTTCATTGATCGCAGCATACATGATCAAAAAATAACCTGCCTCACTAACACAAAACCATTCTTCCGTTGGCAATTGTGGAGACGCAGAGGGTAAACACGATCTCTAACAACGATTGTCAAACTAATCATTGTCCTCTATCCGAAGACCACAAGAACCCTGGTACTGAATTGTAATGATAAGAAAGAAGAAGAAACGGACAACAACATCCATGGTTGAACCAAAATGAAACTAAAACCTATCATATCGTGTCACTTGTTCGAATTATTGCGCATCGTAACCCATTGCCGATGAAACAAAACAAAAGGTATTTCTTCGCATATTAAACAGTCTAAATGCAATTAAGGGTGATGTTATTCCCTTTATTTCAACTCAACTTTTCCAGAAGAGGATAGCTAGAACTCAACTGTTGCCGCTGGTCTATTTACATGTGTCATTTTCAAACATCCAGGTAGAAGAACACCATAAATTTCTTAGTCTTCTGCAGTTTGTCACACCTGACACCCAAAGTACATAGGGAGGAACGTGTCCAATGTCCCTGAGGTAATATGGCACGATGAGTCAGTTCGAAGTAGAACTCGGTTAATAGTTTGTGACCTTCATAGCCATGTGGTCTTACTGACATACACAGGATGACACTCTTCGCCCCAAATGCATATATTCATATATATGACTGAAGAAACTTTATATATGCAGCTCGCATCTTCCGTGTGCACCAAACTTTAGATTACAGGGAAGATTATCGTTTTACACTTAGATCGTTGGAGCTGCCCAAGTGTGTAGACCACCATTGATGAAAAATGAACTTTAAATTACGTCTGACATTTAATTAGCATTTTATTACGGGTGAAATAAATTCAGTCCACTCGTCGCTAGAAGTTGATTCATGTGCAATCTCTTGGTCTAGAGCAAAAGCAGAACCAAGAATGGAAGGAGGTGTCATAAATAGAATGCCGGGTGTCCGATTGTATCTTAACGTGCCGGTATGGAAAGGAAGAAAGCCATCGATAAAATTAATTCAAATCAAGAGAAAGATAGTAATTGAATAAAGTGGTCGAATATCTAGACAGGACGCTTTTATCGTTCACTCATTCAGAAAATGAAATTTCGAAACTTGTGTTCACCTAAAGATGTTGTGATGCAGCTACAAGAAACAGTTCTGTGGTCGAAAGAAAACCTTTAGGGCACTTGTGGCAACCGTTTAAAAATAAATAACTAAGGCAAGTGTTTTATGGCACTACATCGACAGAACGATATAGCCACCGGAGAGTAGAGAGAGTGTACATCATCTTTAGAGCCATTACTTATAGATGCATGCACAAGAAGGTTGGAGGTACTTGAGAGCGGTAGGCAACCTCTTGAGCAATTCACTTTCATGCTCGAGCTGAGCTGTAAAGATCATCTGCTTAGGCTCCATTAGCAGCTAATCCTCTGAGGCCGGATTGCGTCGTTTATTCATTTTGCTTTACTCCGGCGCTTATGGCATCAAACGAAATTGGGACTGTTGGCAGATTTTTTCTGCCAAAAGTGGTTATTATCTATGACTGAACGAGTTTCCTAGATTTGCTTTTAGCAATCAACCGTGGGCGATTCTCGTCGATGTTGTTGCCAACAATTTGGAACTGGAAAACTGTTTCGTAATTATGAATGTATCAATACTATTATCTATATTTGTTCATGCTAAACAGACGGAGAAATTTAAACCCATAAGATAAAAAATAAATATGATATTAACAGAGAATCCTCTTTTTACGCGATTTTTTAAAGTTTCGTTCCAATTTCATTCAAATGTTTTGTATCTTTAAAAAAAATTGCAGAAAATGGTCGATAATAAATCAAATTGCGCCAAAACAGGATTCTGTATTAACACAATTTAATGATCATTTTGTTTACCAAAACGTTTCATATTTGGTCAAATAAATTTAAAATGTTAGTTGAAAAGTCTTCCAGTTTTTTTATTGACTTAAAAATCGATCGAATTGACCTTTCTAGGAATCGTAATAGAATCCAATCACGGAAATAGTTTTGTATGCTATTTTTTTGTCTAAAAACTGGAGAACATGATAAAAAATTGGATTTATTGTGAAATGTGAATTCATTCAATTTTTTTTTCACTGAACAGTGCAAATCGAAAGTGTGAGGTAGAGTAATCTTTTTAATATGTGCAGATTGTTGATGATAAATTTTCGATTGATAAGATTTCAACCCTGGTCTTAAGGATTAATGAAAAAAACCCTCAAATATATTAAATGTCAAATAAGTTAATAGGGCTGGCTGCAATATAGACGGAGAAGATACATTTTCAGCCTGAGTTAAAAAAAAATTGAGAAAAGTTGTCTTTTTCGAACAACAAATTCTTTTCTTATAGTGAGGTCCATGTTTAAGTATTAATCGAAACTAAGGTAGTCCTTTTATTTTCAGAGTGCACTTTTTGTGTGCAGGAAGCTTGACATATTCCAGAAAGATTTTAGGTTAGCAAATATAAAGCAACTTTGGTCTTCGAAATGTTTGAATTAGCTTCACAAAGTGTAGTGGCCGATCGGCCAAGGCACTGTGATAGTTTTAAGTTTTACACACGAAACGTTTGAATAACACTAACTATATTTCTTCAATTGTGCCGTAGAGTCCCGAACCTGGTAACATAGGAAGCCACAGACTATTCACTTTGAAACAAAACTTAACTGTCTATGCTAAAACCTAGGAGTTTTTTACCCCTCATTAACGGATAAATTTCACATAGTAAGATTTGTCAATGTTGAAAGTCCACTTCTATGGTTCACTATTTTGTTTGGAAGTTCATTATTCCCATGTAAGAGAGAATTTAAACCTAATACTAATATCTAGTTTAAAAATAATCAATCACCTCGAGCATACCATTGAATGGGGTGGAGTTTATTCTCCGTTTTTTTTCGTGTAGGTGGCATTGCGAGATTATTTACTTACACTTGGCATTGCATTTACGCGGTTGTTGGGCCGCTGCAAAAGTACCGAATTAGAGCAGTAGTAGTGCACAGGGTGAGTGGTCCTGTCAGTGTTTTTTAAACATGTGTAACTTTGGATGGGTTAATAACGGACATGTTTGCACAAGTGTATTCAAATGTCAACAAGGCTTGCAAGTTTGTTTTGAAGTTTCATTCCTTTGAGACTCATGGTAATCATACACGTAAGTCTATTTTTGAAACAATTTTAGACTGTGTACTATTTTAATGCAATTTAAACCACTCAGAATAAACGAAAGATTTATCTCTCGCACCATCAAACGCTACAAAGAAACCGGTTCTTAAAAATAAAACCTCCTCGCCTCAAACGAACTGTCAGGTGTCCGAAAGCCTTTTTTTATGAAAAGGCGACAGCAAGTCGGCAGTAATGGAGGTAACCCAAATTACAACATAGCACAGCAACTGTAGTGGGAGTCAACAACAGGAACAAAGTGTGACGTCGCAATCATTGTGGAACCGTATCGTGTTCCTCCTGATAACAAAAACTGAGTGACAGATATAGCGACGATGGCTGCGATACAAGTAATGGGCAGATTCGCCATGCAGGAAGTAGTGTCCAGTTGATGCGGAGAGTTCCTGATCGCCAAAATCAACGGGATCTTTGTATGCAGCTGCTATGCAACCCCAAGGTGGAACAGTTCCACCAGATGCTGGATGTGGCAGCCAGAATCATGCCAAATAGCTATTGACATAGCAATAGTAAGCGGCGTCTACCAGCTAGTGAATCATCATCAATACTGGGACACGGAAGTCCAGCTTTGGTCGCAGCGCTGGGAACCAAGCGAAACCGGGCGAAGTTGAACAGTACGTTCAGGCAAATGGCCATGCGAGTCGTTAGTGCGTACAGAACTTTTTCAGTATTGGTAGTATTGCCAGCATGATCCCGATTGGCATCACTATCGCAGAGGACAGATAGTGTTTTCAGCGGAAAAATATCAGAGAAGTTCGCAAATTGCTTCAGACTTGCTTCAGGCAATACTTGCATTGATTTGGACACGCTGCATCACCCTTCTGTCCCTTCTGAGGAACCGAAGAACGTGTTATAGTTTGCAACAATATGCCCTGAAAGCATATCTCTTATTTTTTTCAACAAAATTGTAGTGCCTTGTCTTGTTTTCGAACAATTTTTTTTCCCTGTTGGGTACATTTTACACTGCGACTAGTATTTTGATCTGTTGTGGTGAGCCCCTATTTTATTTTATTTACACCGCATCTCAGGGTGTCATATCACTATTAGATTGAGTGATTTCCAATAGCTGACTATAGGGATTATCCCAGTGAGGTATTATAGAACCAATAAAGTTTATTGCCTAAGTGAAAGAGTTCATCCATCCATCTGAGGGTTGTATTAAACCTTTATTAAAAAATTTGCTCCTTTTATGAAAAAGTGCTTCACAGTAGCATAATAAGTGTTCTGAGTTTGCAATAGGTTGCAATTTTTCTAGCTGTTTTAAATAATATTTACTTGGGCAGTGGCCCGTTATTAGGCTGCTGTAAGTACATAATTCTGTTTTGGATAAACTTAGAAGTCTTTGAGTTACTCTTTTATAAGGTGTTATAAATCTTTTTGATTGTCGAGCTTTTCCGAGCTTTATTTCTCCAGACGTCCCATCACGATGAACCACATCTTGCTAATAAATCTGCTTTTTCATTATCTTCGACTCGCCCAAGTACTACATAGATTCACTGTTCTATTTTTAGCCACCTGCTTTAGCAATTGAATACATTCCCATACCAATTAAGAAGCACAGGTGACTGACTTTACTGCTTTCAAGGCAGCTTGACTGTCAGAAAAAAATACATATATTTGCAAGTCTATAGTTACGCTGTAAGCAAATCGTAGCATATTCAATAATTGCGTGTATTTTTGCTTGACATACAGTTGACCATTTACCCAAAGATATTGATATAATGACTCCAAGGCCCATTACTCCTGCTCCAACCCTGTTGTTTAATTTAAAACCATCAATGTTAAAAATCAGTGAGCCCAGTTTAATGTTAGGTCCCTCGGATTCCCATTCAACGCGGTTTGGCTCAGTCACATTGAATATTATATTATATTATATTAAAAATTATATTGAAAATTCATTCAATCTTCATGAGGTAATAATGGATTATTTTTAAATTCCTTTAAAATACTGAGATGACCACTAAGATCTTCATCAAAAAACTGTTTTGTACTTTTTAACCGTGATGCGTTTTTCTTGGCTTCCAAATTGTACAAATAGAGGTAAAGGAAGAAGATATAAAATTGTATCAAGTGCTTTAGAGGGCGTACTACGAATTGCTCCTAAGATAGAGTTGTAGCTATGAGGGGGCGACCCCGGCGTAGTAGTGAAAATCCATACCACTCACGCCAAAGTCACGTTTAGAACACTAAGTTGAGAGCAAGCAATAAGCTAATTGTGAAAGCAATGAGCTTGAAATGCTAAAGAAGAAGAAGAAGATGCTTGAGAAGGGTTTATTAGCTCTGGATGTGCCCATAATATACATTTATTCAGTGTTCGTTATTGGTAAGATAAACCGAATTCGCCTAATAAACTATAGCTTGCTTTGTTTGTTTATTTTCTATTGTAAAAGATAATTCCACACTGAAAATAATATTTAGTTTATATTGTTAAATCAAAGGTAGAACTCACGTATATATTCGTTGTTTTCTGCAACGAAAATGATTTGTACAATTGATGAATTTTTACACGTTAATTTGTAAAAATTAATGAAAACTTTCGTAATCAATGCTACACGCGCAACTGTTAAAAGTACAATGCGTTTGTTCACAAAGAAAGAACTTTAGTACATTGAACGAAAACAATACACAGAGCTACGAATATGGTGTAATAAATTATAAAGAAACATCTCTCTGCTGGCTGCACGAATGATTTACAAATCTGCTTTATCTTCTCGAATTGAAATTCTAAAAACAGAAGCCCAACCATTGGGAGTTATTTTTAGTATTGCTGACATAGGATTTGATCATGTATTTTTGGGTCGAGCTGTTATTGAATCCGTGGTTGATCTCGCTAGGCCATGATGACTCGTGAGAAGTTACTCGATTAATAAGTATGAAGTCACAACCTTCGACTGCTCTTTTATTTTTATTAAGGGTTATGATTCCCACCCACCTCAGCAGCAACATCAACATGTATGAGTACGATTCACGAAATTCATCTGGAGCATCGTACGAAAAGGTGTAATGATAGCACTTCACGTGACAAGCAATATGAATGTTTTATAGACCCTCCCCTGGATTTGGGCAAAAATAAGCCAAAGTTTGTATTTTTTTTGTGGGAGAATGAAAAGGCGTACGAACTTTTGGTTTCAACGATTAAATTTGATTATTATTCAAAATCTCAAAGAGATACAAATATTGTAAAAATTCAAAATGGCGGCTACAAAATGGTGATTTCCGTAAGCCTCTGCGCGCAAAACATGGGACGCTAACTTCAAGCCTGTAGCCTCTTGTAGTAAACAAAAATCAAATCTTATTATCATTTCTGAAAGATGATAAAATTTTCTACGGCTTGAATTAAATTTCAGACAATTTAAACTTAAACTCATTGCAAAGTGATCATTTAAACTGAAAAGTTTAATTTTTCACTACTATTTTCGTTTCAACCGTGTTCAAAAATTTTAAATAATTAATTATTAATGCCAATTTTTAGTTCAAGCCGTACAAAAAATTATAACCTTTCAAACAGTTATTTGATGGAGGGAATCGGATTAATAGTTCAAGCCCGGGGCTTGAAGTTAGATTGAAAAACATGGTTTCGAGAAATCGCCATTTTGTAGCCGGCATTTTGAATTTTCACATTTTTTTTATCTCTTTAAAATTTTGAATAATAATCAAATTTAATCGTTAAAACTGAAAGTTCGTAGGCCTTTTCATTCTCCCAAAAAAAAAAAAATACAAACTTTGCCTTATTTTTGCACAAATCCAGAGGAGGGTCCCCTTAACGACATATTTGTTCGATGTAAAAAATGCATGTTTACGAAACGAGTGAAAGTTGATATACGAAAAATAATGTTCAGTGCACGAAGCACTGAAAATCCCGTTTAAACTACACATTTTCCCTACTTTTGTCGAATTTGTTTGTTTCGGTTAAAAAAAATATAACTTTACACGTAATTTTTGTTTTCGGTTCTCGATTTCTGTAAAAGACGAATTTTTCTTCATGTAATAGTAATAATTTTTAAGTGCGTATTATGACGGCCAGGTCAAAAGATAAGCTTTGGCGCAATGTCTCTCAAATTAGATATTGTGTGCCTGTTTTGCCAAAAAAACAGTTAAAAAATGCGAATATTAGTTTTCTCAATAATGATGAACCCCTTGCTTACGCTAATTTTTCAAAATGTTGAACTTCACGCTTTTTGATTTATTTATTACGATAAATCTACTAAATGTGCATTAAAATGCAAACAAACAACAACACCTTAACAACACCTATTTGCACACATTTAGATCCGAGCCAGCCGATATCGTGCTATGGGCCAGTTGGCAGTTGGTTGCTAGGCAGCCAGGAACGCGCATCGACAGAATAAAATGCTGCCTGGTGTGAGCTGGTTGCTTGGCAGCTGGGAAAGCGCAACAATGAGGAATTATATAATACTTGCCGTCTTGCTGCCAAATAATTCTAAGAAGAGAGTATACATTCAATCGCTATGCTAACCGTCCAAAAACGGCCCTTACCAGAACGAGTGGTTTAAATTGTCCCTACCAAAGAGTTTGTTTACGAACGTTTGCATTAAAAAAAAAGACTTTTTTCGGATGGTGAAAAGAAACAAGCGAAGACAGATAATTGCTTTTGATAAATTTCCTATGGAAGGTAATTATTTAAGCTTACTTGCAAAAAAATTCAACGCCCTTGCGAGCGGCTTTCCGGCAGTTAACCGGAACATTCGCGATGGCGGACGAAAACATGCGTGTAGGCATGTTTTTGAGTTCTTTCTTCGATTTATTTATCAATTCCTCCTCAGTTTTCGCGACAAATTTTTTGGAGTAGATCTTACGCTTCAGGTTGGCCCAGAAATTCTCGATGGGACGCAGCTGGGGGAAGTTGGGCGGGTTCGCAGACTTGGGTACCACATCGATATTCAGTCGCTCCATCTCCTCCAACGATCGCTTCGAGTTGTGGGCCGAGGCAACTTCCGGCAGGCATTTTGTACTATAAGTTTCCCCGTTCACGGCCATCCCCTTCTCGCTGATTGTCAGCCACAGCAGCACCTTCTTGGGAAACTTTGTGTGTGAAATGAACTTCACCTCGGAGCTCACTTCCTTCGTGGGGGATGTAAAGTATGAAGTGCCCTGCCAGTCGTTGCCATCCAGGGTGAGATAGGTCTCGTCGTCCTTCACCACCACCACGTCGCGATTCGCCGGGAAAATCGAGTTGACCATCTTATTCAGCCACTGCCGCTGCGTTATTGCCTGCAGCTCCGAAACCAGTGGACGCGACTTCCGCTTTCTGACATGTATGTTCATGTTCACCAGGTACTTTTTCACTGTTTGGCCGGTTGAACCGACCTCCCGGCCAAGCGCACGCAGCGATGTAGCCACTTTTCCCTCAGTCTTCCTATTTAGCATCCCTTGGAGCTTCTTGTCGCTCAGGGTCGTCGGCCAACCGGAATCGGGCTTTCGTTCGATGCTCTGATTGTTGTCTAATAGTGCCTAGATGTTGTAGATACCGGAACGGGCGTATCCGGCATCCAAAAAGTGCCGCACGACGTTTTCGACGCGGCGGGGTGTCGTTCTTTGAACGCGCACACTTCTGAACGGAGTTGCTTCACTGTTTTTGCAATCACGGTTAGAGTTCGACTGATAGAGCTGTCAAATTTTGTCTACTGACTCATGGATTACTATGATTGATGATGCATGGGTAGTTTTGTCAGTGCGGGTGAAGGTTAACCAATGAAAAATCGGCAAAATTTAAACCAGACAACTTCGAAAATGGTTTGGAAGTTAAAACGGTCCCCAGTTGTTCCGAAGTGCAGATCTCATTATATGGCAGGCTTATAGCAAAAGTAACAATAGAAAAAATCATATTCCTTCTTTGCATTTCAAACTTATTGCTTTCACAATAAGCTTATTGCTTGCTCTTAACTTATTGTTCTCAATGCACTTTCACAGTTATTTATTGGAAGCTTTCGATGCCAGGTACCATTTTTCCATTAGTATGGTTGTATAGCATGTACAATCATACCCTATACCCAAGGAGTCAAGAAAGTGAGTCGAGAAAATTTCCTAGATCCTAGAAGGTTGATTTGACAACGAGTTTTCAATTCAACCTTTGAAATTGTCTGCTCATCATCGACCATGAATCAACAACGGCTAAAGATCCCAAAAGACCCAAAAGTCTCCGGATTGGTATTTCCGTGCCTAAATATACTGACTAGGCTTTCTGAGATGTTGTTGTTGTAGATTGCAGTATTTCTCAGAAAGACAAATATGTTGACAGTTTTGGAGCAGTTTTGATTTGGAACGACGAAGACTGGCTGAAACGAACATATTATAATTGAACTCATCAAGTGATATTTCCATCAGCAGCGTTGTTTCATCGTGTATTTAATGCCTTCCAACCTAGCTCTAAAGATTTATAATATGCATTAAAACAAAGTTATTGGGGAAATGGTTGTTATGTTGGCATATGGATCCAACCAATTGGACCTATCAATAATAATCACCTGTCGTTGTACATTTCTTAGATCATATGATTTATTCAAATGGAATTTTATGTTTTTGTTGAAAAAATGTTCAAACGATTTCGTTGGATGTGTGTAATAAAAAATCAGTGGGGTTGTGTATAACACACGACCGGTTGAAGTAGACTACGTTAAACCATTTGATTAGTTTCGTTAGTTTCGTAGCGGAATATTGCAAAGAAGGTACTGTCCTAATGGGACGTTAAGTTATCATAAGCAAGTGAGTGAATATGTTAGAATATTCTATGATTTGCTTCATAGAAATTATTTGGCAGCCGTGGAAAGGGACATTTGGTTTGAATGTTGGTATAATGAAAGGACAACGGTTGTGTTCGCTGTAGTGATTGTGTGTATGACCGTTCGGTTTAAATGATGATACGGCAAACATAAATTCATATGAGGCAATTATGCTTCTAAAGGCAGATCATTCATATATTGACTTTTAGATCTCACAGATAAAAAAGAATTAATTTTGGGAAATATCATTAATCTTTGAAAGGGCTGAAAGTCTCGATAATAACGGCAATCAATCATAAATTGATCTTTGAAATAAGTAGAGGAAATATAGTTCATTCATATTCAATATGCTTGAATGTATATAAAAGAAACACTTGAGAAAATAATCAGTTGGCATCAAACCGATTAGGCATCGTACTTATTCCCTCTTTCAGTTTCTCAAAACTTATTGCTTCCTAGAAGTAAAACTCTTATCCATCGCGAATCGTTGACAAAACAGAATAACTATTCATAACAGTAATAATTGGAATGTGCAGAGAATGTACAATATAGAGACAATATCATGTTCGAGGATCAAAACGTTGTCTGTTACAGGAAATTTCTTACCAGGTGTGAAGTTGATACTTGCCGGAACGCAACCGGAACAATGGCAATTGTAAAAACATCGAGATTACCGCAACAATCTCAGCTCAAAATTAAATCAATCAAGAAACGATCGAATTATTAACGACCGATGTTTCCATTTTTCACGACGGCAGCCATTTGTAAATTGTACACAATGCTCAGGGTATGCAACGAAGAGAAAATTAAAATTGTTTTAGCCACCGCTTTCTGCCAATTGGTAAGATGTTAGATACATTCAAATTAAACAAACTCTCTCAAAATTGGATTGGTCGTCCTAAAAAGGACGGATTTCAAATAGTCCGCATTAGAATTGAAGCCTAATCGGTCTTTTCATAAAGCCGATTATTTCTGCCGTGCACGTTGGGCTTTAGATAAAGATGGGTACCAAGAATATCATACACCCAAACACACACACTCAAGCACCTTATTTTGCTCCTAGTGGTGGCGCCCACCGGTTGGCAACAAATCATCACCGGCTTGCGCAACCGACTGCCTAGCACACCACTGCATATTAAATGGCTGTTTAGCAACGTTTGCCTAGCCAAGGGCTTGCTAGCAACAGCCTACAGAGCAATCAGCTACCTGACCACTGTTTTGCCGCCAGTGCACCTTTTATGATACGTGCCACCACCAGCTGTCAAATCCACATTGCGCTTTGCCGCTCCGCACTACAGGTTTCATGCCATCGGGGTTGCCTTCAGAGTTGCCATCGCCAGCTGCTGATCCTTGATGGCTTGATGATCTGCCCAGTTCCAGTACTGCGACACTCATGAGTGAAATTGTGAAGGTGTACCCCTTTTATATCGTTCAGTGCTGCATATGAGACCTCCCCTGCTTACATTTGAAATCTGTGATAGGAAAGCAATGTGCATTTAGTTAAATTAATCTGCAAAACAAAATAATAAGTCATCACCTTCTATTTTCTCTATTTTCAATATTTTTAGATGTGTCAAGTAGCTGAACAGAAGCCCCAAATCAACATGCCCAATTCAAAGAGCAGTGGAAATAAGGAAAATCCAAATCCTCCTGGTTTTCGAAGTGCCAACTACACACAGGATTTCCCATCTCTCCCGGGGACATCCAAAACCCCTGATGCCCTGATTTTAAGAACAGAAGCCAGCTCTTCATCTGCGTTGTTCTCATTTGATGATATTGTGGAAGGTATTTTCAAGTATCTCGAAATGTCTGACCCTCTTAAAAGCATTGTTATGGCAATGCTTCCCACTGTGAAAACTTTTTTGAAGAAATTAACATTAAAGTGGCCCCTTCTTGCAGCTATCATTTCCTTCGATGGATAATTTGCCAAAAGAGGTCGGGGATTTGATCACTGTTCTGCAGTGGAATTGTCGAAGTCTTATTCCTAAATTGGAATCATTTAAATTTTTAGCTCACAATATCGATTGTGATGCATTTGCTCTTTGTGAAACATGGCTTTCACCCGAAATCGATCTTCCGATTCACGATTTCAACATTATTCGGCTTGATCGTGAGGATTCACGTGTAGGAGGAGTACTTTTGGGGATCAAAAAGTGCTACTCCTTCTATAGAGTGAATTTTCCTCTTATTCCAGGTATTGAAGTTGTCGCATGTCAGGCTGTTATTAAAAATAAAAGCCTTTGCGTTGCTTCCGTTTATATTCCTCCTAGAGCCTCAATAAACCAGAAACAACTTTCAGATATTTGTTCGGTTCTCCCTGCTCCACAGTTGGTCATGGGAGATTTTAACTCTCACGGTACAGGCTGGGGAGAACTGTACGATGACAACCGGTCTTCTTTGATATATGACCTCTGTGACAACTTTAATATGACAGTTCTCAACAATGGAGAAATTACACGCTTGGCTGGTCCATCCTCACTTGGCAGTAGGTTAGACCTCACACTTTGCTCGAATTCATTATCGTTGGACTGCACGTGGAATGTGATCCAGGATCCCCACGGTAGTGATCATTTGCCTATTAAAATTTCGGTTGCCCCGGTTCCGGGCTCACTCCACCGGAATCCATCGACGTCGCGTATGATCTAACTCGTAATATCGATTGGACAAGATTCAAGACAGCAATAGATGAAGCCGTAATATAGAATACGGTAGTTTTTGTTTCCAGTCGGCGGCTCGGTCGCACATCATCAAACTGGAGCGTATTCAGTATCGGTGTCTTCGTGTCGCGTTAGGTTGCATGCACTCGACTCACATCATGAGTCTTGAAGTGCTGGCTGGCATGTTGCCACTCTCGGATCGGTTTTCAGAATTATCTCTCCGGCTCCTCACCAGGTGTGAAGTTATGAACCCCCATGTGATCGAAAATTTTGAGAAGCTCCTTGAGTTGAATCCTCAAACCCGTTTCATGACTTTGTACCATTTGTACATAACACAAGATGTCAGCCCTTCGTCGAATATTCCCAATTGTGTTTGCTTCTCCGACTTCGGAAATTCAGGTCATTTTGATTTTCCCATGAAACAGGAGCTTCGTGGAATCCCAGAGCATTATCGTCCTATGATTGCTCCGGTGATATTTGCTGCAAAGTTTGGCCTAGTTGATTCCACCAAAACGTTTTTCTCTGACGGGTCTTTGATAGAGGACTCCGCTGGCTTTGGTGTATACAATGAAAATTATAGCGTCGCTCGTAAACTTCAAGCTCCTTGTTCCGTATATGTCGCTGAATTAGCGGCAATACACTTTACGCTAGAAACTGTAGCCTCTTTACACCGGATCAATACTTCATTTTCACGGATAGTCTAAGTTCTATAGAGGCTATTCGCTCTTTGAGGCCGGTAAAGCACTCCTCGTATTTTCTCATGAAAATACAGGAGCTTCTAAGTGCTTTATCTTCGCGTTATTTTATCATCATCTTTGTGTGGGTCCCTTCTCATTGTTCGATTCCTGACAATGAAAAAGCGGACTCGCTTGCAAGGGTTTGTGCTATGGAAGGCGATATTTATGACCTGCAAATCGCCTTCAACGAATTTTTCTATATTTTTCGTCAGATATCACTCGATAGCTGGCAGTATAAATGGAGTAAAGGAGATTTGGGGCGATGGCTACATTCTATCACTCCTAAGGTGTCTAAGAAATGTTGGTTCAGGGGATTGGATGTGGGTCGAGACTTCATTCGTGTGATGTCTCGCCTCATGTCCAATCATTATTCTTTAAACGCTCATTTGTTCCGTGTCGGGCTGGGAGACAGCAATCTCTGTGAATGTGGACAAGGTTACCAGGACGCAGATCACGTTATTTGGTTTTGTGCTGAGCATCGTGGAGTCAGATCTGATCTTTATGATTCCCTACGGGCTCGAGGTAGACAACCCAATGTACCGATTCGAGATATTTTGGCTGCACGCGATCTGGAGATTATGAAACTCATCTATGTGTTTTTGACTAACATTAGCCTTAGATTGTAGTTTGATTAACTTACTTGTTTAGGTTAAATTTTTGAGGATTGTGTGCATCGGTGTGTGATTGTGGTTGTGTGTGTGCGTGTTGTTGTGTGTGTGTTGTTGTGTGTGTGTTGTTGTGTGTGTGAGTGAGTGGTTTTTATTTTCATTTTATTTTTATTTTTTTAATTGAAAACGTTCAATTAAAAAATTGTAATTTGAAATTCTAGATATAAGAAAACCATTGTTCCTCATGCTTTGTTTAAAATTTCCACCGCAATTTTCCCATCCATAAAATTGTAATTCCTATTAACCTCGAGACGGCCGCGAGTAATCGGTTCCACCCCCTTAATCTTAGTTCTAAGATAACTGATGTATATCAACATGAAAACTTGGCTCTGTTAAGTTGATTAGATTGAGCCTTTACAAATAAATGAATTCATAAAAAAAAAAGTTTAAATTATTTACGGATAATGTTATTAAGAATTTCAACCGATTGAAAATTTCGGGAAAATTTCAACCGATTGATGTAAACATCTTGAAAATCTATTGAGCATTTATCAGGTTATAAGCGTTTAATTTGTAACGATATTTCATGACGGTAGCTTATTTTTGGATTTTCAATTGACACCCTACCCTTGCCGTAAGACGTAGTTTACGTCAAAAAACACAAAGCAAAACATTGCTTCAAGCTCAATGTTCAAAGTAAATTGTTTTTTCTCTGCGTTTTTTCTTATAAACAAATATATACATATTTAATACTCAATTCGAGAAAAAAATAGGGACCGGTGAATTTTGTCAATAGATCCAGTTCCAGATCGAATGGCCTACATTAGAGTCATTTTCGCCATTTTTCTTCTTAACACAATGAAACGATAACTAAAATTGCTTGTGTTCCTTAGAGAGGTTCGATCCAACGACATATCGTAGTAGCCTAACGCTGTGGAAGATAATGTTGGATATAATGGTAATGAATCAAGTAAGTGTCAAACAGGACGTCAGTTGATCATTGTGTAAATTTGATTTGTCATTATTTGGCTAACCCTAGTTACGCTGGACCAATAGCGAGGTATTCTTATTAGATTCCAACATGGGTAATAAACGCTTAATCTTATAAATTTCGATTGCAGGTCTAAAATTTAATTTTAAAACTACTTCTAAAATTCTAAAATCTAAAGTGACTGTTCAAGTGCGAGACTGATTGTGAGTATAATTTATTGAACTAACCTAAATTATAATCTAAATTCTATTATTAACATTACAGCTTGGGGGCTGAGAAGGACAGATGGCTACAAGGAGCTCAGAATGAAAAAAGTCGCAACATCGTGTGAAGGTGTGCATTACACCATTTCCCCCTACTTATTTAGAGAACACAATACCACATCTGTGGAGTCGACACCGACTGGTTCGTACAATCCTCAAAACCCGCAGATTAAAGTGTTTCTCGCTAATGCCAATAATGCCAATTAATGAAATCCACTCGGGGAGTTCTAGAAAATGAGAGAGTAAGAGCCAATTCCCCGCATTACAAGCACCGCTGGCAATTTGTTTCCGCTTGAATGCTGATTGCTTTGAACGAATTTCCCGCCGGCATAAACGAAAATCGATCCACATCATGCTGTTTAACAAGTGCCATCAATTCTGTGGAACTTCCCTAGGGCTCGAGGATCATACTCACTACGCCATCGTCTGCTGGTTGGTTGAGGTAACTGTTTTAATTTATCGTGGCATGCTAATGTCGAATCCGCACATCTCGTTCGTCAGCCAGTTACTGATTGGGTCTTTCTTTTTATGCAACGCACATACATTGTCATCACCATTTGTTCCTTTGCCACTACCAAAATACAAAAAAATAAAATAAAAAAATAAAACTCAAACCAATCTAGAAGAGCTTCAAAGGCACACTCGAGAGTTATTTTGTGACAAAAATGTTTCCTTTGAGTTTTTTTTCATGACGGGGATGCCCGAAGGACATATATTTTGTATCTTTTCAAACGGCCATTGCTTAAGAGAGATACTAGTTAAGTTTATGTGCGAAAGGACCTTCGCCAGGACTGGTAGCAGGCATTTTAGCATATTCACAATAACATTCAGAGGCAAAGACAGAAGAAAACAACACATCATCGGGTCAGTTTCAGCAGTTGTGATGGTTGACCGTTGGCAACTGGGTCCATGTGTCCAATGCTGCGAGATGAGTACCCCTTCATGGCTTCTCTCTGCAATTCTTAACAGACCAAACAAGGAAGAAGATAAAAACGGATCGTACACTTTCCATCTGCTCCTGCAACTCATTCACGAAAAAAAAAACATACCTTGCTTCCTCCAAATGCTTTATAAATATTCAAAAGCAAAACATTGTAATAAGGAACAACCAACCAGAAAGCAAGTAGGCAGAAGTAAAAAAAAGTCCACTCCTCCAGCTCAGCAGATCTAGCCTTCACCGGTACGGGCTAGTTGAAGTGTTTTGCTACTTGAAATTTTGGTTGGAAATTTTGCCTACTCATTTGTTTTTATGATCTCCACCAAAACGATGAAGCAACCCTCGGACTTCATCGCATTATCACTCGAACTACGAGAACGAACCAATCTCGAGAAGCATGGAGTCGAAATGCGTTTTTGGCCTAGCTGCAGCTTGTAGGGGGCTGTTCATATACTATGTAGGCAGTTTTTGAAAGGTCTTTGACCTTCCTACCGAAATAGTTGACTTATCTTTTTGAACTATTTTGATGTTTTGCTGAATTTACATTCTCGCCACACTCGGTGACGAATCAGCCCGAGAGGCTGAAAATCACTTTAATAAAAGAACAAAAATCTTGCAAGCTTTCCACTTATAAGCTGCACACGGTGTTTATGAACAGCCCCTATGGGTAGCTCAAGCCATACGAGTGGTCCACTCATGAGCAATTGATGCAAATGCGTTCGGGATCTAGTGGGCTGTTGGGGTAGATATCGATTACAACTCGGATGCAGCAACGGTTGCCAGCTTAAGTGAGATTATAACTGATCAATATTTATTTTATGCTTGTGCTGTCGATAAGGTATAGTACATTCCAAGAGAGCTGTAGATCAGAAGTTGTGTTGATTATGAAGAGATCCTATCAGTTCAATGAAATTTATCCAATTTTCATGCTGCAGTTTTCAAAAGACCTGAATGTTTAGCAGTTCTGGATTAATCGATTTTGAATACTGGTTCACAGTCAAGTGGGGCGGTTGAAATCATCATTGTAGACACACCCTTCATGATAATATGAAGTAGAATAATTTTTCTAATATGCCTTTACGAACATAAGATTATTTTGAAAATGGAACAGCTATATTCTAAAAAAACAATCGAGAAAACCATGTTTGGAATCATGTTGATTGATTAATTCTGAAGCAGTTAATGCTTAGTAATGCATTTCAGATAAACAGAAGGTATTCACAGGTGATAAATTAACTGTTCACATAGAATCATAAATAACGATTTCACAAGAATACCGTAGGCTCAATTTTAGGGGATCATATTTCCTACGTTCCAGAAACCGAAGCTATATAATTTCTATTTAGTAGGTATTCTAATGTATTGAAATGACTGGTCGATCGATCATACTTGAAAATCATTGAGGTGATGTAAAGTAGTTAAGTTTTGTGAACTAACTTGTGTGAACTTATGCGCTGACTATTGCAAACATAGTCTAAAATAGAGTGTTAACTAAATAATAAAAATAAACTTTACGAAGATTTAATTTGAGCATGATTGACCGCCCAAGGATGCTACTTCGTTATTTCTAAATCAGCTGTTATTACACAGAGAACCAACAGATTATGATTGGGACTAACATACTTCTTCCATGCGATCGCAAACTAAGGAAATACCGGTGCCGGCTCCGTCCGAATGCAGGTCAAATAAAGAAAGGGTATAAATATGGTGACGTGATACTCGCTTTATTGGAAGCCGAAAACACCTCTGCACTTCCACGAGAAATCACAAGGATGTTGGATAACAGCATTAGGTGGCAGCAGAATTCGTTCTGGTAAACGATAAGCTGAATAAAAAAAAATTAATATTAGTATGGTAACATATTTTAATATTATTACGGACTTCCGATTTGCACCAATTTATATCAACAGTAAGGATGATATTGGGGCTACTCACAAAGTACGATGGTAGTTTTTCGTTAGGTAACAAAGTTAATTTTATTAACACTTGAAAGCCAATTTGGGTCTATTTATACTAACAGTAAGATGCTGTTGGAGCCACTCACAAAATGAGATAGTTACATGCTCCAAAAATGGCGAGCACGGCGAATCAATATTATGGATCACAATCAATTGTGATCCCCACCACCGGCTCACCATACCCTGTGAACCACCACATCTCACCGGGAAGCAGCTTTAAGGCTTGTTCGCGACAAAATCTGGGCACCCCTAAATACGTACCCATCTCTGGAAATACTACATCAACGCGTGAAATATTTCGCCGACTGATGAACGTATGTCTGTTCATTGTGTCAAACCAATTTTTGGTGATACTACAAGCTTTTAGATCGAAGATGACGTCGAAAGAAGAGCAAGTGCGAAAAGCAATTGTGTGCGGTCGCAATGAAAATCCGGATCTGTCAGTAAGAATTCTTGCAAAAAAGCTTGGTTTTCCTGCAAGCACTGTCCATAACGTTCCTAAATCATTCGATACACGTTAAACAACAGCCAGAAAGGCTGAGAGTGGAACAAAAATGGATCTCAGGCACCACCAGAAGCACGCGAAGGTGAAGCAAATATTGCAGAAGAGATCCGATCTTTCGGTACGTACTTTGGCTAGAAAAATAAAAATGTCCCCAACTTTCGTGCATACTTCCAAGCAGCGGCAAGGTATGAAGTCGTTCAAGGTTAAAACTGTACCGAACCGTAATGATAAACAGAATGTCTTATTATACTGCCATGCAACGGAACGGCGTTGAGGAGCATTTGAGGACGAAGAAAAAGACCAAGTTTCCCAACAAATATTTGGTTTGGCAGGCAATATGCAGCTGTGGTCGAGCAATCCAAAGCTTCATCACTACCGGAACGGTAAACAAGGAAATATACCGTGAAGAATGCCTAAAGAAGCGATTATTACCATTTCTACGCAGTCATGACGCTCCCTCGCTATTCTGGTCTGATTGGGCATCTTGTCACTACGCCAAAGATGTTTTGGAATGGTATAAAGTGAATGGAGTCCATGTTGTACCGAAAGAGGCGAATGCACCTAACTGCCCAGAGTTGTGATCAGTATTTGGCTCTCGTGAAGAGAGAACTCTCTCAATATAAACAACAAGCTACAACTATAGACAAATTTCGAAAATCTTGGACAAATGCAGCTAAATGGGTTGCAGAGAAGTCTGCACAGACCCAAATGGCAAATTGAAATTCAAAAGAATACACTGTGTCAAAATAGAACGTAACGAATTATTGATACAACCGGTTTATATCTGATGCCCCAACCAGACTCTTTTTTGTAATTTTTCAATTTGTACAACTACATTCTGCAAAGTATTTTACTACTGCTTGTACTACTAATAATATCGTCATCAAACAAGTTGCACCTTCCAAATTTTAATCCATTTTAAAATAACAATTGAAGGATTTGGTGAGATAAGAGTCCTTAAAAGCATTCCGTGCTTTCTAGCAACTTTGTATACATACATGGAGCAGCAATTCACCTTACCAACGAACCATATAGCTTTTAGGACAGACTTTCCGCTTTTTCAAGCCTTTTCTTCTGGGTTTTGAATGGCCTCATTCTAGATCTCACTTAAATGTCCTGCACAGATGATTTAGCTTCATCAACTTTAGGCAACATCTCTGACCAACATGTTGGACTTCGTCTTGTATACTTTCACCACTTTTTTCTCAGCTTGTTTGTTGTGTGCTTCCCTTTTCGACTGCTTGGTTGGCTTCCAACCGAAACATTTTGGTTTGTAGAAACTTGCTGATGTCTCCTCGACCGAATTCGCGATTGTTTTCTGTGAACGATTAAGATTTACTAACGAATTGTCCAAAATAAGATCTCGGAGCTCCTGTTGTAGAGACGCCATTTCCAAAACTTCAGTTTAAAACTAAAGAATATGCACTTCGACAGTGAATTGTAGTTATCCCCGAAATATCCCCCGGCTGTTGAAAGGTTCCCTGGGAGATAACTACAGATCATTATCCTCCAAAGGTTTTACACCACTTACGTCAAATCTGATGGTTCCCAATGAAAGATCATCCAATTTTACATGAAAATACATCATAATATTTAAAATATTCACAAAAATTCATACGATAAAGCAAATTATAAATTCCCCCATATTGGCTTGCATGCATGCGTTTGGGGGATTACTACAGAAATGTGGAGTATAAGACTTTCCGCATATTAATTCCCAAATCAATGTGCAACCTCGTTTTAACCGCGAGTAAACGATACAAGTCCTACTAATCATACTATTAAGTCATTTTGTTACAAAAATACAATTAAATATTGGCTCCGTAAAGCTAACGTGATTGAGCCTACGAAATGAATGAACCAGTAAAAAAAATAATACTTTAGTTGGGTGTTATGTTGTACTTGACCTGTTTTGAACGTATTTTTGAATTTTTTGCATAGTTCAATATTTTACTAATTCATAAAAAGTGTAGACTGCCAGGTGCATCATTTACAATTAAATACGATTGTAATGCAATGAATGTTTCCGAAAGTGTCAAATATCAAATGCCAAAGTGTGAAATGGCAATATGTCTCATAAGGTTATTGAATAACCCTTTTCTTACAGTGTACTTTTATTTTACATTTCGACGAATGTGTCATATTTGCACTGAAACCATAATGTTTAGTCCCGACGTAATTGTTTCAAAGGCAAAGCATAACTGTTTCTATTATATCACAATTACCAAACATAGATGAGTCGTGTTTATCCCTTTCCTGTTACGATTCCAAATACCACAAGCTACTATACACTATGGACCTATAGCAACAATTAGTGACGACGTCTCGATGGAATGCATTTGGTAGCGGGTGGTGAAATGGCTTTGGTCCATTGCGTTGTTTTTAAGCGAAACAAAAACAGAGATTTATTTACCTTTCACATTTTGGAATGCTGGCAGACACACTGGGGCCCAGTCTGCAGAACTGGTAGTAGGTGGCTGTTGTTCATTTTACCATCGATTCGAACTCTCGAGCGCGATGAAGCTTGACTAAGTCGATATTTATGGTTTGATATTTACCTAAACCATGTTTTTGTTTTGCCATTTGAGGCAGAATACCTACGGCTCTCAGTTCAGATGAAGTGGAAAAAAGTCAACAGGCTGTCGTCTTCTCACCATGCCAACAGTCAGTTGTATGATGCTGATGATGATGGCACAACGCCACCATCGCTGATTGTGCACAGAAGCGCACAGTAAGTGGTTTGTTTTTATTTAGCTTCTTCCACAAACTATATGACATAGGAAAATCTATAACATCTGCTCTCTTCGTCTCTTAGTACTCACGTCCAACTTTCCGAATATATAGTTTTCAGTGCACTTTGTTTCTGCACGGTATGTGTGATGTCTTTAAGAAAACATTTGAACCAGGCTAGCACGATTGATTGTCAAGGTGAACATATTTTAATGAATTTTTCCAATGACAATTTTAACCACGAATGTAGAAATATATATAGTATATATCAGAATAGAATTAACTAGATCGGAAAATGTGTGAATATAATTTTAATGCAGTATGCTTTCGACCAATCGGTTTATAATAATAAACCTAGTTTTCTCTAACAATCTCATTGTGCAGCTCACATTCACAGCGGTAGCTGAACCCATAACAACACCAGCTGCCTCCTTCCTTATGACTATCTTTCCATCGATGATGATGGGTTGCAGCAAACGTTCAAATTTATGCCATAGCAAGCAACATGATGTTTTGCCTAAAGAGTGGTTCCCTACTACCGAAACATAACATCGTCGCTGTTTGTCGTCTATGCCGGAGGACACCTAGCGACTTCACCTTTTCAAAGACTTTTTGATGGTAGCATAAACAAAGTGTAGGCATTTCCAAGAGTGTCTTTTCTCTGAAGATCGAAGGTAGCGCAACCCGTCAACCAGCATGTGGCGAAAGCATGAGTGTCATTACTTACGCCTCCTCGCCTCATCACCGGTCCGTTCCTATTTGTTTTATTTGATTGTTTTATAATAATACCACACGCTTCTGGGCTCCACATTGTCTCTGTGATGTGGATTTTTGAGCAAACAAGACCTATTATTACTCGCTTGTTGATGAATTATGTTTCTGTTTCTTGCTACCAATAGGTGGGCCAAAGTAAACAAAACAACCGCTATAGGAGACGAACGAATATCAAAGCGCAGATGACGTCAAAAGCATGTTAGATTCAACAGATTGTTTTAGAATTGCATATCTTGGGAAAGTCACCTTTTGCCTCCGTTTTTAAGGCACGACAACATTCAGACAGTTGGTCACATTGCGGATGGAAAATAAGCCAGGTAATAAGGTGTCTTTCCTACTTCTGACTCTGGGTTATAGATACAGATTTTAAATGGATTCTGCTGCAAATTGAAATTGTGGCATACGTAAAATATGATAAACATATTAAACCCCTTCACTTTTTGAAAATCACTTTTTTTAAACTCATTTACGAGAGTAGAAGTAGAGCGATAGTTATAAGAAAACTAGAAGATTTTAAATAAATACTTGAACACTTTTTGAAAAAAAAAAATAAGCTGAAACGCTTTTTCAAACTATTACTAGTTAGGAATCTATCGAAAATAAGCTATCCATGTTCATTTACGTTGAACGCGTGTATTTGTGATTGAGATAATGTGTTCATCATAGCATTGAGTGCGTTTGACTGTCATCTTTCGTTTGTTTTAAGCCTTGCTTACCTTACTTGTTTAAAGCCTGTCCATGTTAAATTTCGGACTCCACGTAGCAAAAATTTACACATAATTCAACAAAATCGATTGTCTATTTCACAATAATAGAGTAATATCTAAATTAGAAACAGTTGGATAAGATGTTAATCCTTCTTTCTGTAAAATGTTCGAGCTTTCTGTGGTACACCCGCCATCAGGTTCCGTACGGTATCCTTAGATGCGCCTGCCATGAAGATTCTCCATCTTCTCATTGGTACCATATGGTTAACTTACATAACGCTATAACCGTAAGCCATTAATGTCGGCTTTCGCCAACGAAAGCCTCCCGCACACTCCCATCCAACTACCGACTCCAGACGTCTCTGAAGGTAGCACGAGTTCTTGGCATCTTCTCAAGTAGACATCTAATCAACAATTCCCTCCCATCAAAATACATGCATCCGGTCGCTGCAATACTCGCGAATACAATTTCCGGGCCCTTGTTGCTGCGCGTTGCTTCTGTTCTGCACTTTGTTTGGCGTTTGTCTACTTCTTGTAGGCCTTCAGATTGTTCTGTTTCTTGATTCAATCATTCCGACGCTGGCTCCCACTTTATTGGCCAAATCACGTATCAACATTGATTTGTTCTTCCGAATTAGAGCTACCAGATCCAGTTTAGGTTTGGAAATCCGGGTTTTCTGCCTCTTCCTGGCAGTTCATCCATAGAACAGTGTTCTCCAATCTTGTTTATGATAGATTTTACACTCGCGTGACGAATTCCAATGCGCTTCACCAAGTGTCTCATAGTTACACTCATTTCACGTACCCATGTTTCCAAAACCTTACTTGTCACAACATTTTGAAATCCAAGAATTTAAACCATGCAAATAAGCGGAGCCTGTTCACGCTCAGTTCGGACACTTTTCTTTTAGTGTAGATTTTGAATTATTTCATGAATCGCTGAAACTTTTCACTAATATGACAGCTGAAACTTTATTCGATGGTGCAACATGTTTACATTCTTGTTACATTCAGTAAAATGGCGTCGAATCAAGTGGAAGTGCGCAAATGCATTTTGTACGAACGGCAGAAAACCCCGAATTTATCGGTACGTGATCTTACCAAGAAACTAAAACTACCGTAAGGTACCGTTTTTAGTATTTGCAAATCATTTGAACAGCGCTTGACAGTGGACCGAAAGGCTGGAAGTGGAAAAGTATGCTCCCGACAAATGGACAAGAAGGGTTTAGCCATCATTGAGAAAAATCGTAATCTTTCTGCAGAAAATGTAGCTCGCAAAGTTGGGAAGCCAAAACCATGAAGCAGTGGCACAGTTTGAAGGCGTACAAAGTGAAAAAGGTGCCCAACCGTGATGACAACAAAATTTCACTGCAAAAAGTCGTGCCAAGGAGCTTTACACAAATTGCTTGCAAAAATTGTCTTGTATCATAATGGACGACGAAACATACGTACTCCAAGACTTTTAACAGCTTCTGGGTCTAGCTTTTTATACCGCAATGCAAAGGAACGCCATTGCCGAGCAATTCCGGACAAAGCTGGTGTCCAAATTCCCGAAGAAGTATTTGATTTGGCAGGCCATATATAGTGGTCGAAAATCTAAACGTTTCGTCTATACCGGCTCTATCAATAAGGATGTATACGAGAAAGAATGTCTGCAAAAGCGGTTGCTACTGTTTATCAGAAGCCACGACTTTCCAGATCTGTTTTGGCCTGATTTAGCTTCTTGCCACTATACAAAATTCGTCGTGGAATCGTGTAAGGTACAAGAGGTCAAATACGTGCCAAAAACAGCAAATCCACCAAAATGTCCAGAACTTCACCGAATAGAGAAGTACCGGGCTCTAGTTAACCAGAAACTCTTCGAAACTAAGAAGAAAGCAAATGGTACCGATGATTTCAAGAGAAGATGGATAATCGACACGGCGGGCATATCTGAGGATACCATACGGAACCTGATGCCGGGTAAACCACAGAAAGTTCGAGAATTTTACAGAAAGGAGGATTAACATCTTAATCGACTGTTTCTAGTGTAGATATAACTTTATTACTATGAAACATTCGGTTTTGTTTAAGTATGTGTAAATTAGTTTGCTGTCCGAGATTTACGTGGGCAGACTTTATCTCGTTGCTTTCATGATAACCGTCGATGCTTGCTTCATCAATTTAAATGAAATCAAATGGGGTATATTATACCTATTCACCTTATTCTTAATTGGAAACCGGACAATTTTATTGACTCTTGCTTAAAGCGTAAGATACTTGGCAAGATACATAATCTGAATCCTGTCTGAACTTTAATCAATCTTTTTGAATGTCGTCGCCAATAGTGGCTGGAGCAAACTTTTTGTCGATTCCTTTAATTTTTGAAGTGTTGCGGTAAGAGTTATGACAATTTTTTATAATACGCACGATAATCAGAGAAAACAAAAATATGCGAAATAAAAATTCCTCCCATAAGCTCCATTCCTGATGTTTAAAATGAATTTATCTTGAATAAACTTCAACAACGCAAACGTTTCGACAATATTCCAGAGTAAAGTCGTACATCATAGAGATAGTTATTCGAAAATGTATTTTGATAACAACATCAAATTCAAATTAAAATTTGATTTCCTTTTACAATTGGCGAATTTGATATCAAATAAAGTTCTCATCTTGCTGTTATAATGTGTTCACTTTTCTGTGAGAAAAGTAGTTTGTCTTGACAGATCATCAAGTAGCATACTCATTTTGCTAGCAACACAAAAAAATGTACAGTGAATTTAATTATCACACTGCTTTTGCTATAAATTTTGATCTTTAAAGCGTTAAAACGACCAAAACGGCAGCAAAACTGAGTAATGAGTAATTATAAAGGAAAACAAAAATCATTAAGTTTTTTTGGTTGATACTGATTATTCGCGTGCTTTGAAGCCAAAAACTTTGCACCGCATATTCTTTGTTTACCTGTGAAACACAATTTCTAGAATCCGTAAAACATGACAGGTGGCCCGAGACAGTAAAACTGAATTAAATTGCGATCCTGCAATGTACGGTAGTCGAGGGTCAAAACAAAAGGTGAATTGAAGAGGCAAAAGGAGCGAATCAAAGGTACAAAACAGTTTTCTTGTTGACATTTTCAAGAATCTCAACAATTTATAGCAGTAACAGATCAAGAGGGCGGCAAGCTGCAGCCCAACATCAAGATGTTGAACTCCGTTGCTCGCGAACCTTCGGGACCGGGTTGTGTAACGAATTTCGGGCTGCTGATGCATTGCACTATGCTCTCGCTCGTCTTTAAATTATCGTTTTTATCTTGTGTTCTTTGCTCCAGCTGGTTGTCCTTTCTGGTACACCCACTAAATATGTTTGACCGTGTGTGTTCATTGTGGACACAGCACTATGATTCGGTTTGCTTAGGGATGTTGAGATCATGCAGAAACATTTGTCTAGAGGTTATTTACTTAATCGAAGGAAGAGTTTTTAGCTTCGTTTATAGATCAATGCTGATGACATTATTTTAGATGTCAGTTTTTAGAGATCACATTAATTTGATTAGAAATTATAGAGAATTATCATTTTTTTATTGCATGGTCAGTTGATCACGAATGTGTTGTAAACAATTATTATTAATTAAGCATTTTCACCAAAATACAAACTATTTCATTTTCAACCAACTAGTGAAAATTACTATTCCTCATTTTATGTTGAACCTTTTGATGAGTTGTTAGCAATATAGGCAGTGGTTAAAACAAACATCAAGGCCATTTCTTTATATTGGGGTATTTTTTGGCTTTTGATAATTATTACTCTCAACTGAAATCAACAACAAGCATAGCAAAATTGAATATATTTTCATACATTCATGCATACATGAAGGGTGTACGGAATCAAGTTGCGACACACACAAATATTCGGCAAAATTTGCCCGTTCAACCAATCATCATCAAACTTTCAGGGTGCAAAACAAAACATGTTATGAATATTTTCCTATGATTGTTTTATTCAATTTCATTTCCACATCCAAATTCACGAACCTTCTTCTTTACCCTACTCATAAGGCCCTGTACAACATATGGACCAACTTTTTTTTTGCGTGGCAATCCAATTTTTCTTCATATCTTCCTCCGATTTCACTTCCTTAGAATGTTTCCGAAGTGCCTGCTTCACGATGGCCCAGTACTTTTCAATTGGCCACAGTTCCGGTGCGTTCGGGGGGTTGAGATGCTTCGGCACAAAATTGACCTCCTTAGCCTTGTACCACTCCAAAACCTCTTTCGAGTAATGGTACGAGGCTAAATCCGGCCAGAAAATCGTAGGATCATCGTGTGACCTCAGAAGAGGAAGTAGACGCTTTTGAAGGCCTTTAGGTACACCTGCCCATTGACCGTTCCAGTTGTCACGAATGGGGTGCTTCGCTTTCCACACGAGCAAATTGCTTGCTAAATCATATATTTTTTGGCAAACTTTCACATCTTCTGCTTTCTAACGTCCTCAGGGACATCGAATTTATGATGAGCAGTGAAAAACTGGAGCCCCGGAAGCTGCCGGAAGTCTGCTTTTACATACGTCTCATCATCCATAACGAGGCAATGTGGTCTCGTCAACATCTGGCTGTAGAGCTTCCGTGCGCGTGTTTTACCTACCGTATTCTGCCGTTCATCGCGATTAGGCACCTTTTGGACTTTGTACTTGTGTAGACCTTCACGTTTTTCGCATTCACCAACGTTTTGGTTAGATTCAATTTCTTCGCCACACCTCGAACTGAACTGTTGGGATTTCTCTTGAAAGCTTGAACTACCCGCTTGTGATCTTTAACACTATACGGAGATCCATTTTTGCCACTTTTTTCTTTCCGATCGATGGTCAAACGTTCATGGTACCGATTTAAAACACAAGACACCGTAGAATGTACCATTCCCAGCTTCCTGCTGATGGCACTATGAGAAAGATCCGGATTTTCGAGGTACGTGAGTAAATTTTTTTTGCGCCGCTGCTGTTAATCTGACTCCATCTTCGCAACGATTGCAGGTCTGCTAGTGAAACTTACCTAGCGTAAACAAATACACATTGAACTAATTCCACCCAAAATTTCAATAGAAAATACCCAACGGGTAAAAAGTTACAGCCATTTAAAATTTGATTCCGTACAACCTTTATTAGAGATTATAGAAGAAAATTTAATTGAGTGTTACCTAAGTTATGAGCTAAAGGGGCTCACAAAAAGGGATTTTTTTTTCAATGTTTCTTAAAGAACAATTACAAATCATTTCGTAGAAAAATAGATGCACTGCAGCATAAAGTTCCGAACAATCTTTGCAACATGCCAAGGCAAGAAAGTATGGTTATAAATTTCAAAGATTCAATTCAAATCTGAAAAGAAATTTCTGAAGATAAAAAACAAGCACAACATTATCAGAAACAATTTAAAAAAAAAAAACGCAGCGTTCAATGACTGATGATTAGCGTTCAATAACGACTCATGGATGCCTTTTTTGATAAAAAATGGTGGATCGTTTTACTCGCGGAAGAAAATACCATCGAAAATGATAAATAACTTAATGAAGGGTTAATCATTCAGAAGGTTGTGTTTTCAAACATCTTCCAACAAAGGTTTACGTTATATTATTCCATATTTCTTATTTGATGATGTAGAAAGAAATATTTTCTCATCACCATGAGGTTCTAGGAGTGGACAGTAATTTTGCTAGAACGAAAGATATGAAAAGAAGGTGTTGATAGTTCATTTAGTGTACGACAGGCAGTGAAAAATTAGCCTGACCTAAGAAAAAAAAAATTCAACTTGATTAGAGCTAAGAAATTATGCACAAATTCTACAGAATTAAAGATCGTCCTTGGGCACTGGCAAAACCTTGTGGATGTTTACAACAGCTGCCAGATCACAGGGCTGGTCTGGTTATTTACTATTTTGGAAAGAAGCACACTTGTGTTGCTAGATCAGTATTAATGCAGCCCAAAAATGCTTCTGAAAATCCTCGAGTAGTTTTTATCGATTAACATAATAATTCTGAGGTGATTATCAATGGTTGAGTACAGCATTTGCAATAAGTTGAAATGTTGTATTTGATCGTATTAATACAGATGAAAAAGCTGAAATAGTCTCACAAATCAGCACTCTTTTGGAAAGCATTACTACACAGGGAGACTGTAACATTATTTATCTCATGATCCTTTATTCATACTTATCGGAAATGTAGGTTTGATGTATAAACCATTTAGTTCCTTAATATGTTTGTTTTCAACTGCAATTAAATATAAATAAAAAGTAAGAAAACAGATGGTTATGCGTCAGTCTTTTGTTTTTAAATAGCTCGAATTGTAAGGTAATAAGATAAAAATGAGATTGGTAACCTTAGAAACTATACGCACATGTATCGAGGTCTTAAAACGTGAGGCGACTTTGTTTATATAATTCTAGATACATAGATTTGAAGAAAAACGCAGTTTTTGAGTACACATCGGTTAAAGACGATATACAACGTCAATGAAAAGAAGTTTTGCTGAAAAATACAAAACAAAACCAGTTACGCGGATGGACTATCCTGTCACAAACTAGCGAAACAATCCACGGAACGTAAGATTAAGTCAGCATGCGGAACGAGAGATCTAAACAGAAGTAATTTAAAGCTAAGCAGGTAATTTCCATTTCCAATTTATCAAAAGTTAACTGAGTTTTACGGTAATTTACTAACCTTTTTCTTCCTACAGCATATACATACATACATACATACATACATAAATTACATACCGGTGTCGTGGTGGTACTACGTGATGACAAGCTTTTGGTCAACCATCTGCGCCTAGCTCATGAAAGGGGCTATAAGAATCGAGGACTTGATGGCAGCCGCAGCTATAAGCAGCAATTATTAACTTTAAAAAGTTACCTTCCTAGTCCCTTCCAAATGATTATGTGACCCATTAACGAACACCATAAAGCAAGTTAGTGTAAATAACAATGTTTAATATAGGTTCCTTAAAGTGTAACACACGTCTGAGCCTGATAAATAAACGCACTAATTAAAAAACAAACAGATGTGATCCAACGGACGCCCTTTCAAGGCTTCAAGGCTTCAATTGTATGGAATTGGCTGCAACACCTTTCTCATGCGTTTCATGAGATGATGAGCCGTGGCCATGCTTAAATCGAGATCTTGCTAGACAGGTATATATTCATAGACATTATGTTCATGGTTATCGACATTGGTACGGAATCGACGGTTGGATTCACTAAATAGAAGCTTTATTAAAACTAGGAACGTGACACCAGTCTTATTTTGATATGTCTCACTTCAAAGAGCCATAACAGCAATACCACACATTATAACAATGGTATAAAAACAATCGCTTTAACGGCTTCAATCTCGATAATTTTATAATAATAAATAGGGGTTAGGCATGATGAAACTTTACATTGCCAAAGAGAAGTCAATCATATAGTTGACCACGACTTAAGTTATTATTGTTCGGATGCACATGCATGCAAGACTTTTAAGACTTTGAAGACTTAAAGATTTGTATGAGACAAATAAAAAGGAAGCAATGAACTAACAAGTAACCGTAAACTTTTCTACAATGAGGCAGAAGACAAGAACTGACTAAGGTGATAGGTGAATTAAACGAGATAAGATGAGATATGCATCAATGATTTTTAGAGCACATAAGAACTAGACATCAATTAACTAAATTATTAACGACTGAAGAAGTCACGACAGACACAATGAACAGATAGCCAAAACCAAAATTTTATTATGTAAAATACATGAAAAGAATAAGGCAAAAAAAAGATAAATAAGTCAAAGGTAAGACGACATAACACCATACAAAACTGTAGGCATGAACATAATTGAGAGAAAGAGCAAGCAAAATTGAAATTGTTACACCTTTTGAGGCAGTATCAACAGCATCTCTATGGATGACATGATACTTGCACGGCTGGTGAAATGCTTCAAATGAACTTAAGTGATATCATTCTAACGCACAAGGATCAATTCAATAAATCCTTATTTTTGGTTCGAAAAAATTGCTTCGGAAAACTCTCAGCACATAAATGACACACTCCACGGACTGAACTACAAAAGACTGAAAACATTACGAAACGCCCTAAAGGGTGTCCACAGTTATATTGCATCACTTTCAATGAGCTGTAATATTTCGCCCTTTGGGCTGATTTCAACGAAATTTTGGGTGAAATGACCTCAGCGTGTATTGTTTACACTGCGTGAGTTTCGTTTGCACGCGCACCTCGACAACCCACTTCTTTCGCACCGAGCCATCGGAAAGATGTTGAAAATTCACCGGTCAACAGTGTCTTGTGTCATATAACGTTTCAGGGAACGTTTAACTGTCGATCGGAAGAAGGTGGGTGGTAGAAAAAGTGTTCCGTACTGTGTGAAGGATCACAAGCGAGTGGTTGCTGCCTTGAAACGCAAACCCAACTGTTCCGTTCGGGATGTCGCGAAAAAGCTGCACTTGACCAAATGTTTCGTGCAGAAAGCCAAGCAACGAGCCGGGCTCCGTTCATTTAAAGTTCAGAAAGCTTCAAACCGCAATGAAAAACAGAATAGGACAGCTAAAACACGTGCGCGTAAGCTGTACACACAAATGTTGACGAAACCACACTGCTGCATCGTGGACGATGAAACACACGTAAAAGCGGACTTTTTTGAACTGTGGACTGCGAAAGACAAGTTAGATGTTCCAGAGTCACTCAAGAAACAGCAAGTGTCAAAGTTCCCCAAGAAATTCATGATTTGGAAGGGGATTTGTTCGTGGGGTATACGGAGCAAGCCTTTCGTGACAACTTCAACTGTAAATGGTCAAGTATACATGAATGAATGCCTGAAAAAACGACTGCTTCCGTTTCTCAAAACACACACCGTTCCTACAATTTTTTGGCCGGACCTAGCCTCTTGTCACTACTCCAAGGATGTTCGGGACTGGTACAAGATGAATGGTGTCAATTTCGTGCCGAAGGATCTAAATCCCTCGAACTCTCAAGAGTTGCCACCCAATTGAAAAATATTGGCCTATAATGAAGCACGAACTTCGAGAGCATCCTAAAGTCATCACTACAGAACAGGAAATGTTGAAGTGATGGTTTAAAACGGAAAAAATGTTGGTTCAAGCGTTGTACAAAATCTTATGCGTGATATTAAGAAGAAAGTTCGGGCTTTTGGATTTGGTAAAGAAATACAGTGAAATAAAATACTTAAACCAAGGTTATACAATTTTTTTTATTCCCTGAATATTTCATGACAATCGGTTGAGAGACTTGTTTTTGAGGACGAGTTTAAAACGATGCAATTTAACTGTGGACACCCTTTATTGAACTTGTAGAAGTAACACTTTCTAATAAAATAACACAAAGAAAATTGAGAAAACAGACGAAAGGATTGAAAATTCTCAAACGTGACTTTTTCCGAGTCATTTGCAACAGCGTCTTCTTGGACGACGTGTTCCGTGTACGGCTGACAAAATTATTCGAAAGGATTTACGCAACGATATCATCAAAAGCCTGGTGTATAGGTTTCTACCCTATTCAGAGTTCCGCCAGTAAACCTTTAAAAAAAAAAAACAGTTATTCAAATCATCTACCAAAAGTTTTGGGTCACCTTCAAGGTAAAGTCAGGAAATAATTTTCTTCATATCTTTGCCTTTTTTCGTCCGATTTTAGTTGTTTGTGAAGCATTTTGAGGGCTTACGCTGAAGCATTCTCGATGGCAGCCATAACCTCAAAATTTAACATTGATATAATTCAGAATTTGCACTAGACATTGAATATTTCATGACATCAGTTTGTATGCTCACTTGCGGTGAGCAATCTGATGGACATTTATTCGATGTTCATTCACTAACAATCGAGATATATACATTTGAACATATCGAGATATATACATCTGACCAAAGTCTACGCTCCAAACAAAATTTCAATAAAATGTAACTATATATGTCTACGAGGGGGAGGGGGGGTCTGAGATTTTCAAAAGTGGGTCTACAGGGTTTATGAACAGGCCCTATGCAGTAGAAACAGAATAATAAAAAAAATGTTTGTTTTGTTATGATCGAGTTAGTAAATGTCAAAATAAAAGTGTCATAGTTTTGTTTCAATTCATGAGTCATAAAATCAGACAATATTATATATTTTGAGTAGGTAAACCAATCGTTTTTATGTGTGTTTCTCATTGAAAAATTCCCCGTTTGGCTTTACTTACAGCCTTACACATGTGTGGCATCCTTTCGATCAGCTTACTGATTGTCTCATCACTGATCAAATCCCATGACTTTTTCAAAATTCCCCAGCTATGCTTATTAAAGCTTCACAAACAACTAAAATCGGATCAAAAATGGCATTGATATGAACAACAACATTTCAGGATTTTGCCTTGAAGGTGACCCCAAACTTTTAGTTGATGACTTGAATAGATATTTTATTAAAATTTTTAGAAAGATCTTCTTTTAGGAGAAGACAGAAATTTTTGCTAGGACGAAAATGTTAAATCACTGTCCACTCCTAAAAACCTCATGGTGAAAAGAAAATATTTCCTTCTAAACATCATCATAATTCGTTAATCTGCGCATTAAGAAATACAGAAATCAACAATTATACCCAAGTAACATTGCCAAAACCATCCTGCTGAATTAAGTTTTATTAAGGTTTTATCGAAGCCACTTGAAATCAATTAGGTTTTATTATGACACCAAGAGGTGCCAATAGGTTTCATATTTTAGTCAGGTTTATGAGAACCTACACAACTTGTTTAAAATGACCTAAAACCTCGTTTTCTCAAATTCCTTATTACTCTTATCAAATGTTTTATTTCGACTTTATGAACTCATAAAATGCTGTTTTGAAATGGAGTTTAAGGACTTATTCATATTATCTTATTATGGTCAGTTGAAAAAGCAAAACTGTACAAAATATAGACATTGGGCGTAAAGTGGCAGAGATATAAACAAAAAACATACTCATGTTTTTAAGAGGGTGACCTCAAGCTTTTGCCGGGAGTTTTAATGGAAGTAATGTAATACTGCAAGCTTTTTGTTGGCTTTATTTAACTGTGCGCATCTCTTACGTCCACAGACAATTACTGAAATAGTTTTGCCACCTATTTTATGAATCAATTAAATAAAATGTTTATCAAATGTCTTATTCAACAAAATTTTTTTTTAAATGTTCACCCCTATTGGTGAATAAAACTCAAATGGAACTTGAAAAAAAAGGAAGATGCTACTGCAGCAAACGAATGTCAGATTGTTTTGCAGACACAATTTCCTTCTATTGCCAAGCAAACTACTTTGTCCTTGTCTGATACATATATTTTCATCAGCTAGTTTTTTTTTCTCTTCTGTATTGCCTCAGCACACAATATAAGAGAGCATGGTTTCAAGCTCTAGCTAACTGTGCCAGCAACGATCTCTAAAGAAAAACCACTGCTGTGAGGTGCAGCATCTTCTAAAACAGCAGCCTTAGCTCATCTTCATTCCACACCCACCTGATAAACCTGTGTTTCTGGGCCAAGCGTACTAGTGTCACAAGGTGAAATTTGCTAAAAGCACAACTGCTGCACGCTTCACTCTCGGTGAACAGTCAACTAGGATATTGGTGAACGTAAGAAAAATGGCCAAATAAGACAGGTAGTCTTTTAAGAAATAGCTCAGTCAATGTACATACCTACATGTTGGAGCAAACCCATTAATGCTGTTATTAAATGAAAGAACATCGGTGATACTCGATGAAGTTGAAGGAATTAAGGTTTGCTGTAATCTGTTGCAAGAGCTGCTCTGTTATTTGCAAGTTGATTGAACGTGCTAGAAAAAAAATAATGAAAAGGACTGTTAAGGATAGAATACTTTCATATGTTCGTGGTGGAATAGTTTATTGGTTAATCTGTAATTTGAAAAATGTCATCTAAAGATTTCAAATAAGCGTAAAATATCAAAACTGGTTCAGCGTTTTTTCCATGTTCATAATACAGCCAACCGAATATGATCTTCTTTTATTAACCCGAGTCTTACCAACCCCACATACATGGGTCAAACCAACCTCACCAGAGCTCGTTCCGAAATCAGCATCGTTTGATGGACTACCAACTTCAACACCAGGGCCAGGTCCAGGTCCAGTTACAGCAATTTTCAAATCCACCTTATCGTCCATCCGCTACAAAGTAGTCGAGCAATCTGATAGCTGGAATACAATATCTGAAACACGAAGAATCCCAGTAAGATTCTCCCAATAGTACCCTTGTGACAGGCAGCTAGGTAGGTATGAACTTTTGCAGATGAACTTTCCGTTTTATGAGCAAATGGAGATTAATCATGCTGTTCTCCTCTTTTACCACAGCAGTTTCCATCGTCTGAACCTGTGTGCCATCAGCTGGAGTGGTAGTAGCATTTATGCCGGAGTGGTTCGAGCTTGCAGATGGTGAAATTTTGTCGATGGAGTGCCTTCGAATTAATTCGTCTTGGATCTGGTACCTAGCAAAATCAGCTACCTGTACATTCAGCGATAGAAAAAGAGGGAAAAGATTGGCACGTTCGCTCTCATAAAATTATCGATCGGAATGGTTTCTGTGTTTCCGAACTCTCTGTTCAATGTGCTCTAACCGAACAAAGATGCAATTATGCAAGCAATTTGTTTAATACGAGGCGTAAAATAACACAGCAATAAATATAGCTTCTATGACCCTCTGGAGACGTAGGATGCAGACAATCGACAAAAAAAGTGTAAAAAGGAACTTTGAATCCAGGTCAAATATTCGCAGAATGTTCTGGAATTTGAACGATGGTAGTCTTTTTCAAGCCACCGCTGGTCTACAGGTTGTTAAGTGGGACGAAGATTTGAATCAGTGCTGGGAAATTGGAAATTAAATCCATTTTAAATACAAATTAAGCTTCGAACTGCAAAACTGTCTACAAACCAACAGTTATGAAAACAGTTATACTCATTGGATGAATGTATCTTGACCTTCAACGAAGATTACAACCGCCTTTCGTTTGTAGTAGGAGAGTTTTTTTTTCTGAAGCGCGTTTCGTGTTCTCAGTGACATCGCACACGTAATGCCTGATTTATTGTTGCAGCCATTGCCAAGTGAGTACAACAGCACTTCACCTTACTATCGACGCGTCATTGCCGAAGGATTTAGCATTCAAGTGGCAACCATTATTTTTTGGTACAGCCTTTTTGATGTTTAACTGTTGAGGAATATTCGCTATGCACACGAGATAGCATCAAATGTTGTTGATCGAAAATCATAACCCAGTTATGATCGGGACTATTCAAGCTGGCCTAGGAATTTAACAGCACTTGTTGACCGAAGAGCGGTGTTAAACACGAACAATCGAGTCTTTTGCTTGCGAAGAGCACTCATCCTTGAACAGAGAAAGAGTTGAAAACGCTGCACTTGAGTATGATTTACATTATGGGAGGCATACGTTTTTGGCATCGCTATTATGCAATAACAATTAGACGATGCAATTGCCTGGGGGACAGTCGAGACACGATTGTTAGATTAATTGAATCAATGGTTGACCGTGGGAAAAGTATCTACTATTTGTACGAACACTGAATAAACAAAATTGATCTCATCTGTTAAGCACAATTGAAACTCTCGCAGCATTCTCAGGTGAGCAAGTTAGAGGTAATGCAACGTTAGGAAAACCAAAAATAAAGTTTGGAGATAATTGAAAGAGGCAATTTCATTTGCGGTTGAATCCATCATAAAAATATAATTATTTCAAAATAGCTGAGAGAAGCATTCGAATAATAAATTATCTGTTAGAAAAAAAAAACAACTACAAGCTTCTCAACTTGGACACACGTTTTATTAAAATAGATTTTTGAATTATTGCTGATGAAATGTAAGAATAAGGCGCTTTTCCATTCTCAATATTAAAAATAAATTCTGAGTTTGTTAATCTTTTAGGCCGGTGTCAATACTATGTGACTATAATTCATGATTGATGGTGGTATTGTGCTTTCACCATTGTGCCTTAATGGTGGTATTGTGCTTTCGCGAACTAAATATACTAAAATGTCTACTAGCATTAGCATTAGCATTGACTTTTGCACAGCTCGTGGATGGAGCTACGATGAGGAATAATTCGTTGGAGACATTGCATGTCACCATGAAACGTATCCAGTTACTAATAAGTTTCTTCACGCAATAATCTCCACGAAGACACTCCTCGATCGCTCACCTGGCCACGTCCATGCAACTGTTGGAGATAGGGAGGATTTGATATTCACCTTAAGAAGACACGGGGAACCCACGTAGCTTTCAGTAGATATCAAAGGAAATTGAAAAAGAATAGTCGGAGAGAATATTTAAACAGAATGCCCTTTTTGGTGTACAGAACAAAAATTTATTTAAAATGGTCGTTGGAGCACCTAGTCTAAGAAGGTTGAGTGATGCTCCATTTCTCTTCAAACGGTTGGAACTTAAGCATTAAGTAAAGCCCTAGCCCCATATGGCTTATGGTTATAGCGCCATTACTCGAATGGCCCATAAGAAGAATGTCTAAGAACATAATTACGGCGGTGAAAGATAACTTGTCAGAGGATTTGCGCTCCTAATTGCATCACTACACAACAACATGGCACCACAAGGGACGTCAGATCCAGCATACAGAGAAACAGAGAAAGAGATAGCCCAAACAACACCAAACTGTCATAATTAGTAACAGCAACTTTATTGTGACCTAAAGGGCGATACGGTCAAAATTTGGTCAATATCAACTTGACGTATTTCTTTCAATTTTGCATTTAAAAAACCTGAACACCCCTCATTTTGAAGGTGTGTGTGTGTAGAATGTTGCTCCTATTTTGATTTTGGAATTCACTCTTCAGTTGTCAAAATGCCGTCCAAGCAAGAAGAGCAGCGTATCAAAATTTTGCTCGCGCATCGCGAAAATCCGAGCTACTCGCACGCAAAGTTGGCAAAATCGCTAAAAGTTGCCAAATCAACCGTTACAAATGTAATTAAAGTGTTTGGGGAACGTTTGTCACACCATGAAGTCTGGATCGGGGGGAAATCGAAAACCGGAAGCCGCTGAGACGACAAAGAGAGTTGCCGGTAGTTTCAAGCGAAACCCTAACCTATCTCTCCGAGATGCCGCAAATAAGCTGGGTGTATCGTCTACAACCGTGCATCGAGCCAAAAAACGAGCCGGACTATCGACTTACAAGAAGGTAGTGACTCCAAATCGCGATGCTAAACAAAATACGACGGCCAAAGCGCGATCCCGGAGGCTGTACACGACGATGCTGACGAAGTTTGACTGCGTGGTAATGGACGACGAAACCTACGTCAAAGCCGACTACAAGCAGCTTCCGGGACAGGAGTTTTATACGGCAAAAGGAAGGGGAAAGGTAGCAGATATTTTCAAGCACACGAAACTGTCAAAGTTCGCAAAGAAATATCTGGTTTGGCAAGCCATCTGTACCTGTGGCTTGAAAAGCAGCATTTTCATAGCTTCCGGGACTGTCAACCAAGAAATTTACGTGAAAGAGTGTTTGAATAAACGTCTGCTGCCTTTCCTGAAGAAACACGGTTGTTCCGTACTGTTTTGGCCGGATTTGGCATCTTGCCATTACGGTAAAAAGGCCATGGAGTGGTACGCCGCCAACAACGTGCAGGTGGTTCCCAAGGACAAGAACCCTCCCAACACGCCAGAGCTCCGCCCAATTGAGAAATACTGGGCTATTGTCAAGCGGAACCTAAAGAAGACCAAAAAAACTGCTAAGGACGAGCAGCAGTTCAAGGCAAACTGGCTTTCTGCGGCGATGAAGGTGGACAAGGTGGCTGTACAAAATCTGATGGCAGGGGTCAAGCGTAAGGCCCGGCAATTCGGATTTGGAAAAGCGGAAGCCTAACTGAATATTTTTCCTGAATTTTATACTAATTGAACTTGAAAAAGAAATTTAATTTTCCCTTGACCAAATTTTGACCGTATCACCCTTTAATTGAGTCAAATTGAAGCTGATCCAATCAATTTGCAACAAGTGTGTTGCTAGGGAGATTAAGGGTAACGGCATGATACTCACTAGTAGATTTGGTCGTTTTAAAATTCCTAGTTGAACAATTTAATAATTGAATATGTTTGTTAATTGTTGAGTGCTATGGAAGGTAAATTAGCATTGATTCCATAACGTAGGAACTGCACAGAAAGACCAATACTTAAAAATATAACAATCCACTAAACATTCTCCGGAATAATTTACTTCATGAAACACACGGAATGTATATCGAATGAAGAATAAACATACCAAAACAAACATTAGCAACACAACTCAAACACTAATGTTAAGAAGAAGAATAAGAAGAAGAATAAGAAGAAGAAGAAGAAGAAATCTATAGTGATTCGGTGAAGCGTAGAAAGTGCTAATAACAAAATAAAGAAGAAGTTTTTGTAGGGCCAACGATCAGCTGATATATATAATTGTAAAATATAGCTCATGTTTGCAAGAAGGCCAAATCTCTGAAAAAAGTAATAAATTTAAAACGGCAATTGTAAAAGCTTGCCCACAATAGATACGTTTGCGTTCCGTTGACGTAAATTTGACAGAAAGCCTATAGGAAAACTGTAAAATTCACGCAAATGCATCCGCAACGTATCAATTGTGGACCAGTCATAACTCAGAGAACCAGAAAACACGTTTTTTGAAAATTGTCTCTGTGGTAGAGAACTAGCAAATAAAACGCATTAAATGCAAAAGCACGGTTGACACACATGCGAACATAAGCTCCGTCTTAATTGAATGGATTTACAATTGAAATAATTGACTCTCTTATAACAACTTCAATATGCTTTTTTTAACGTTGCTATCGAATCTAGTTGCTGACAGTACGGTGTAAAAATGATACATCATCTATGAACTTTAACATGCGCTTAGATGACCGCACGTTTCGTAGTAGACCTTGGTTGGCTGGAGCCAAAAACACTGCGTAAAGATCCAAACGAATGGGGCCTGTGGTTAGCAGACCACGCTCCGTATATATGTTTTGACGGTTCTTTAGTTGTAAAGCAAACGGTCAAAACATGTATGCGCAATTGAAGGAATTTGTTTTAGATGCAATGAGCCGAGTTGGCTAATTTACAAATCTGTTGTCGCCACGGCTATGATCTACGGGACACAAGTGGCCGTTCTCACGAAATATAAAAGAAATCTATCAGAGGATACGAGCGCCAGTTTGTGGAAGGTATGGTTATTTAAGAAATCAGCGGCTGAGAAAATGTCGACCATGGTGGGGCATTATTCGTCAAAACATGGTCCGATGTGGAAGTTACACGTATGAAGATTGGAAGTATACTCGCAGTTTATTTACAGAGATGATTGGGGCGATTCTTTTAAACGATGCATGGACTACCACCAATCCTTAGAACTTTTGAAACAGAAAAATCGAGTCTTTTTTAGGCCCACGGACCACCGTTCTTTGAAAACTCCAGTCTTAGCTTCATTCCCAATGGACGTTACTAATTTTTGTGGTACAAAATAAACTACGATACTCAACTTCGCTTCATTTTTTGCAAATGAGAGCTTCATCCCAAATACAACTTTTATCTCCATGAACACAACGGGGATGCTTTCACGGTTCTGCTCTTTGGCACACGATTATCTTCAATGCACTTTTAAATCAATGAAAAATCTTTTGTTACTTAGAAAATTACGTAAATTTTCCGAAAAAAATGACAGCACAACTAAAAACACTAAAATAAGACAAGAAGCTTCAACGTAGTATCTGTCGAGAAAGATGTCAAATATTGTTTAGAATATGTATTCCTTAAATCACACACAGAAACAAAAGCGTTTTCGAAATTGAAAACGAATCGTGAACTAGCTCAAGTAACATTGCTAACACCATCCTGATTTATTAGGTTTCATTAAAGTTTTATGAAAGCCACTTGAAATCAATTTGGTTTTATTATGGCACCAAGAGGTGCCAATAGGTTTCATACTTTAGTCAGGTTTATGAGAACCCACACAGCTTGTTTACAACAATCTTAAAACCTTGTTTCTCAAATTCCTTTTACTCCTATCAAAGGTTTTATTTCGACTTTATGAATTCGTAAAATGCTGTATTGAAATGCCGTTTTAGGACTCATTGATTTTATTTTTATTAAGGTCAGTTGAAAAAGCATTTAAAACCATTTTGCCTCCAGTAAATGCATTAAACGGCAAATTGTTATTGAAGGAAGTCACCATAAGAGCAAATAGTTTTATAATAGTCGTTGCAAAGAAAAATTGGCCTTATGGCAAAACTGGGATTTTTTTCCAATCGCCATATTGAAATATAAGAAATAATTAAAATGTGGAAAAAATAAATGCCTCAAATTTTCAATGGTATGCAAATAAACTGTAGATCGGAGACTAATTTCGGCATTATTTTAGATAATCTCATCCAATTCCAAGCACTTTTCAGGAAATTCATGATTAATGTATCGAATATATTTGTTCTAATTTGATTAATGTTGTTGTACATTCGCGTAATTTCCGAGGCGCATTAATTTTCGGCTCTTATCGTGCCAATATTCACCATAAAAATAATTGCGCATATAATTTGAAGCATAATACGCTGTAGAAAACACAATTTGTTTTGGATATTTGCTATCAGACAAAATTTCCTGCAACACTAGACATATTTTTTTACTGCTAAATGAATCAGAAGAGCAGAGAATCGAACAAAGCAGAACAACAAAAACTAACCTCGATTTCACAGTGAAGTTTGACCGCTGTGGCCATTAGGCTACATGCTGGTTTTCATGGCAGCCAATAGGTTTTATGAAGGTTTTCGAGTGGTTATAACATCTTTCACTAAAACATTTCCAAAATCTTTATGTTCTTACAAAGGTTTTATTAACTTGTTTCACAACCGTCTATACAGTGGGCCATTTTGTGCAAATTTCGGCTTTAAAGAAGCATAGAGGAGGTGTTGGTAGACAAAACAGTTCTGAATGTAGTTTTATCAACAAAGCCAGGAGGAGTGCTATACAGCTGGAATAAAACTAAAATTGTTACTTGGGAGTTCACGTTTTCAGTATTCAAACCTTAAAACGAGATTAAGTACAAGATTACGTGATTCAGTTTACGATGTATTTTTGTTTGTTCCCGAATTCATGATTACAGTTCACGGATCTGGGCACGGATTTTCTTCTGTGCACTGTTCATGCTATATTTTTAACGGTAACATGGAATTCTCAAAATCAGACTAAGGTCAGTATGCACATTAATCCGGACACCGCAAATCACTGTGACATTCTGAATATTGATCGTAGGAGTGAAAAGTGTCGCTGAGGTATAAGGTCTGTTCATTTTATAAAGAGGACACTTTTGTAACGCGATAAAAAGTAGATCTTTGCTCAATTTTGATGAAATTTGCTTCTTCGTGTTATTCAATACACTGAAAGAAGGCTGTCATTTTTTATCTGAGTCAAAACAGTTTGAGTTCAGCAAAATGGATCAAATGATAAGGACACTAGAGTTTTGATTATTTAAAAGTACTACGAAGAATGATGTACTATAATATGTCCAATATGTCTTGTAGCCATATTGCTCAAATTGTGAAAAAAATCGAAGACTGGTGAGCACAAAATCATCAAAAAGTTTGGAGATGAGCATCTGTGGACGATCTGGCAAGATTCAGAACCAGAAGCGGCCCTGTCAACTCGCAAAAGGAGAAGAAATGTGTTGCGCTTCTGTTATCCGAAAAATCGAACTCAGTCCAACAGGTTGCCAAGAAACGGGGATAAGTAAGATCTACTCCAACAATTTTGTCGTGAAAACTGAGGAGGAATTGATAAATAAAACGAAGAAAAAACTCAAAAACATGCTTACACGCATGTTTTTGTCCGCCATGGCGAATGTTCCGGTTAACTGCCGGAAGGCCGCTCGCAAGGGTGTAGAATTTGTTTTGCAAGTAAGCTTAAATAATCACCTTCCATGGAAAATTTATCAGAAGCGATTGTCTGTCTTACCTTTTTTTTACCACCATCCGAAAAAAAGTCCATTTTTTTAATGCAAACATTATGATTGGTGTTAACATTGCATGTTCAGTGTTAAAGATGGCAACGAATGAAAAGCACGAGGGTGAGCGGATTTCGTATAAACGTAAGGTAGATCCTTACTTATCAATACGAGAACATGTCAAAATATTATTTCACCTACATCCACTGTTCACTTTGGGCTCAATTCACGTTCGGAACGTAAGACAGTTAAGAGGAAACCGAGAAGTGATAAAAACAATGAATGCGCTGATCCTGTCATGAATCGAGTGAAGTTGAAATTGAAGGAAATCCCGAATTGCTCTGTTTGAATGGTGATTTGTAAAATAAGAATATCACCAGGTTTTGTCCAAATTCACAACAGCGTTTGGGGCTAATGTCGAATAAAGTAAAATATTTGACGAATATTTGTAGAAATTTTCATGCATTGTTATGGATGGTAAAACATAAAGACTATACTCGAAAAAAAAATGCCACAAACAAATATGATCACCAACAATTCATTTTAGGCCCGAGACCTTTGAAACTTTCAGGGAATTAATAAACAAATATTAACTGTGTTTTTGCAAAATTGGTTTATTGAACCTCCTTAAACCTAGGCTAAATGTCCGCACCTTGGACTTAACGCTACCAATCAAATCCAAACACTTGCGCCACCTTTCTTACCTAAAGGTTGCACGGAATCAAATTGCACCACTTTTAAATGGCTGTTACTTTTTATCCGTTGGGTATTTTCTATTGAAATTTTGGGTGGAATTAGTTCAATATGTATTTGTTTACGCTGTGTAAGTTTCACTAGCATATGTGCAATCGTTGCGAAGATGGAGTCGGAGGAACAGCAGCGGCGCAAAAAACATTTTCGAACGTACCTCGAAAATTCGGATCTTTCTCATCGTGCCATCAGCAGAAAGATGAGAATGGTACATTCTACGGTGTCTCGTGTTTTAAATCGGTACCACAGACGTTTGACCATCGATCGGAAAAAAAGTGGCAAAAATGGATCTCCGTATAGTGTTAAGGATCACAAGCGGGTAGTTCAAGCTTTCAAGAGGAATCCCAACAGTTCAGTTCGAGATGTGGCGAGGAAACTCCCAAACAACACGAAAAGTTTAACTGTATGCATTTTTGCTTTAATGTGACAAATAATCATGTTTCCATTCCGGCGATTGAAAACTTTTTAGAATACTACTATAGAATTGAAATAGCGCAGAAGGTGGAGCCTATGGAACATAATTTCCGGAGCAATTCGCGATTAGGGCGTACATGCAAAATATAAACATAATGTTTTTTCAATGCAATGCATAATTACTACAACTAAATAATGAGTTTTAACCTTTTTGTCCTGGTTGTGCTTTAATTTTATTCATTAAATATTGTTTTTGCAAAGGGCGTAGAGTTATTTCGTATTCGGAACAATTCACTCTGCGATTTACGCCATATTCATTGTTGACAAAGTAAAAGGCGTAATTTAAATTAAAACATAAACATGGCGTTAAGTAAAAGGCGATACTGACCAAAAATCAAAACAATGGCGAAAAGTAAAAGGCGATACTGATAAAATAACCAAAACAACGGCGAAAAGTGGAGGGCGAAACCTATCAAAATGTCAACAATAGGCGAATAGTATAGGGCGATACTTTTATTTCCAGTACTTGTGGGGCCAACATTAAGAATGGCGTAATTAAACATCCTAGTATTGACAGGCGAATATTAAAAAATTGCAAATTTCAATGAATAACGAACGAATTTCCATCAGTATTATATATGAATCAGAAGCTAGCTTTGCTCTCTATCTGTATGCTAGATTGTATTTGAATTTATTCGTTAAATTTTTAAATTACGGTTTGAAATTCTACTTGCAATATGACAATCATCATTTCCCTTTTGTTTACATTCTGCATGTTCGCTCTAATCGCAAATTGCTCCGGATTTAAGTTCGACAATGGTAAATAAACAAAAAAATCTTGGGCTTCAGTAAAACATATTACTGTCGGTTTTCAAAAAGGTATTCATGAACAAGGTTTGAACCATAAACTCTAAGCTTACTAGATTGGTGTTCTTACCACTCGACCATTTCAACAGGTGGGAAATGGAACAATTAGAATCCTCTCATCATCATAATTTGAACCAGTGCCAATGTGATAGGTGACATAGTTACTAATTTTAACATAAGAGAATTCAGGAGTAGGAAAGTAAGCGTTTAAATTACAAGGATTTGCTATACTCTGATGATCGGTCGATTACACTTCAGTTTTTGCCTGTTCGATCGTTCAAAGAATAGGCTACATCAATATTATTTTTGTCATCATACTGGCATAACTGAATAAGGTTCCTGAATGTTTCAGCGGTAAACATGCATGTGATATAAATAGAAATTTGATAGATTTAGCCTTATTTAAAATTACACAAACGGTCATTCGACGTCCAATACGACACAAACAAGACATACCTGACTAGTTGTGTTTGCATTTGACATTGCATGAATATGTTTGTTTCTTAAAATATGGAAGACTTGTGTTGCTACATCTATACAACATAATATGCAAGCACGCAAGATGTCAGATGTAAATAAACATGTCCTAACTCAAAACATCAAACAGATATATGACATCATAAGTTAATCTTGATTCGAATCGCATGAAAAGTACATCTACATGACTAAACTAGTCAAATTGCACTTCTATAAATCTACAGCATGACACATGCGAAATATAACATTTATATTTATGTTTTTGGTAATACTTGGGCTGAATCTAAGCAAAACTTTCGAGCAAGATGCAAAAACACGTGAAGGACTACACACGGACAAAGTCTAAAAGGCGCCTAATCGCGATGATTGGCAGAATACGGTAGGTAAAACACGTGCACGGAAGCTCTACACCCAGATGTTGACGAGACCACATTGCCTCGTTATGGATGATGAGACGTATGTAAAAACAGACTTCCGGCAGCTTTCGGGGCTCCAGTTTTTCACTGCTCATCATAAATTCGATGTCCCTAAGGACGTTAGAAAGCAGAAGATGTCAAAGTTTGCCAAAAAATATATGATTTGGCAAGCAATTTGCTCGTGTGGAAAGCGGAGCACCCAATTCGTGACAAATGCCTCCAAAGGCGTCTATTTCCTCTTCTGAGGTCACACGATGGTCCTACGATTTTCTGGCAGGATTTAGCCTCGTGCCATTACTCGAAAGAGGTTTTGGAGTGGTACAAGGCTCAGGAGGTCACTTTCGTGCCGAAGCATCTCAACCCCCGGAACTGCGGCTAATTGAAAAGTACTGGGCCATCGTGAAGCAGGCACTTCGGAAACATTCTAAGGAAGTGAAATCGGAGGAAGATATGAAGAAAAAATGGATTGCCACGCAAAAAAAAGTTGGTCCAAATGTTGTACAGGCCGGCGTCGGTGGTGTAGTGGTAAGCGTGACTGCTACTTGGCACCCCAGTGGGTCTGGGTTGAATCCCAGTCGACGTCGGTGGTTTTTCTGAGGCGAAAAAATCTGGTCACGTCTTCCTTCGGAAGGGAAGTAAAGCCGATGGTCCCGGCTCATATTCATGAGTCGTTAGGTAGGGTCCAGGTGGTGGAGTCGTCTCCTTGGTGTCGGTGATTGTCACCATGTGAGGAAATAGGCCGACGTAAAATAAAAAAAAAAAAAAAAAAAGGAAATGTTGTACAGGACCTTATGAGTAGTGTAAAAAAGAAGGTTCGTACATTTGGATATGGAACAGAAATTGAATAAAACAAACATGGGAAAATATTCATAATATGTTTTATTTTACTCCCCGAAAGTTTGAAGATGATTGGTTGAGCGGGCGAATTTTGCCGAATATTTGTGTGTGTCGCAATTTGATTCCGTACACCCTTTACTTGCATGCACTCTTTCTTCAAATCCTTGTCGTTTTTGAAAACCTTCCCTGTTTTCCGAAGCTTGCCCTTCATAATTGCCCCGAATTTTTCTAATGGGCGAAGTTCTGGTGAGTTTGGCGGATTTGCCTCCTTCAGCACAAAAATAACATCGTTGGCTTCGTATCACTCCATGACCGGTTTTGCGTAGCGGCACGATGCCACATCCGGCCAAAACAGGCCCCCCTTCGTAGGATCGGAGGAAGCGCAGCAGGCGTTTCTGGAGTCATTCTTCTCTATTTATTCAGCCATTGATGGTGCCGATCGTTATGTACAGCTTGCTGAAATTGCCGCATGCACAGATCGCTTGCCACATCAAGTGCTTCTTGGAAAATTTGTCAACCTTCTTCTTCCGCAACTTCTCCGCAACATTCATGCGGGACTTGCCGACGAAAAACTCCAGGCCGGGGATCTGCTAGGGGTCCACTTTAAGGTATGTCTCGTCGTCCATTACGATGAATTTCGGCTGCACTCGCGGTACTACTTCCTGGCGCGAGATGTGGCCACCGTATTCAGTTTATCGGTTCGGTTAGGCACCTGCCTTATCTTGAAGACATGAAGTTCAGCTCACTTTATTTTCTGCTGGACGAACCAGACGGAAGATTTGACTTTCTTGGCCACGTCCCGAATCGAATGATTTGGCTTGCGCTTGAACTATTTCCTCACCTTCCTTGCGTTCACGGGGTCGGTCTTCGCTTTTCTTCGGCTGCCAGCTCACCGCTGGATCGTCTGAATCTCCTTGAACGATTTTACCACACGGAACACGGTCGAACTGTCGATTCCCAACTGTTTCGCAATCCACCTTTGGGACGGGCCAGGATTTTTCAAGACAGCGCCAATAATCCTTCGATTATCGATTATCGAAACACTTTTAGCTTGGAAGCCATCTCGATAACCACTTGATAGATTGTGACGAAAATTTGCGCATGTAAATATTACTAGTTTTACCCAATATTTCATCAATTTTTACCCATGCAATAAAAGGCTATGCACAAAAGAAAGTGTAGCTTTTTTTTCGTGCACACTCTTCTATCTAAAAATATCTATGAAATTGATTTAAACGGGAAACCAAATTTGATTATACTTACAGACTGGAGAAAGTTTTAGTTAATTTATTTGATTTAGTTGACGAAAACTTCCTAATCGATAAACTAATCTTTAAATCATAACACAACAGAGCAGAATGTTTATTTACCTCTTTTTTTCAAGCAACTGTCAAACAGAAAGTAAACATATATCCCAAGCAGGTGGGCCAACAGGTTTTCATTCGTTTCTTTTCTGCTCCCATGGCAATGAAAAGTGTGACGTCACAAAAATAGAGGAAGAATGAAAGAGGTAACAAATGAACTTTTACAGACCTGCCCCGTTCATGGTTACGAGTTAAAGCTGATTTACGAAAACATATTTATAGTGTGTGTGTTTCGATGAATCCGCAGCGTCCCGGATTGATCAACTGGCATCAAATCACGTAGCTTGCAAAGTGAAAAGTAGAAACCTGCGAACCTGCGAACCTCGATTGACGGTGAGTAGGTAGCTTGGTTGGTCAATGGAGCAATGTTTCAAATTCCATCGCACTTTGGGGCAATACAGTGACTTCAAGCAGTCAATATCGGAGAGATTTTCGTTCATCTGGTAGGTAGAGCTGTGGAAGCCTTCGATGTACGAGGTGCACAGTCAAAAATAGGGATTGTTAATAGATGCAAACCAAAGTAAGTAAATGTACATACAACAGGCCACAGGGATTTAACGAGAACTCTCAGTGACGAGTTTGTAGTCTGTAAGTTACAGACAAAATACGCCTGTCTGTAAAAAGATAAGGTTTTTCTAGTGACATTTGAAGGGATTTGTTCGAGTTTACTACTGATAGTTTGAAAAAGGGTTTCAGTGTTTAATTTTTTATTTAGAAAGTGGTCAAGTGAAGTAATAGTTTTTTTTCTTCTAGTTTTTCGATTACCCCCAGGAGCGCCTTCGGCCGAATCTGCTTCGTGCATCAGCGGTGAACGGTTGTACTATTCCATTATCGGGCATAGCGCATTATCTATTGTTCAAGTTATCTATTGTTCGCTGGTGATACATGATGGTACTGTGGGTTTAGATCGTGATTGAAAGGACGGTTGATTTTGACCCGTGCTAGTGGTTCACCATGCTCGCCATAACTCCATATCTGTTTTCCAATGAAAAAAGGTCTCAATTTAGCCGCTTTAAGAGTTGAGATGAGGAATAGAAACCCTACAGTTGGTTCGCTTGGTGAACCACCATGCTTTCCACCAAGCTGTGTGCAACCTGTAATAATAAAACGCTTTGTAGATGATCAGTGAAAACAAAAATAGAACACTTTAAGGCGGAATTCCAACAGTGGCCGCAACAGTCCCACAACGCTAGTGCGGCATTTTGTGGTATCTAATCATCCATATTGAAATGTTGCTGTTGTTGATACGGTTGCTACGACTGTCGAGGCTCTAAACGGTATAGTGAAAAAAATTGTGTCGAGCTATCTGTATCTTCCAGCCGCTTACACACACTTACATAGCTTCGTTTGTCCCATAAAACACTTTGTGGATCAAGTTGGACAACACTGCCTTTGCTGAGTCATGCGGATTTCTCAAGATATGATTCCTTGCGCTGAACTGGCCGACTTGACGTGCCACAAGGACTCAGTAGGGATTCTTTGTATAGACCTGAAGCTAAGAGTCAGTTCCACTAAGAGCCAGTTCAGGTTATATCACATCAATTCGTTTTTCCACTCTAGCAGCATCACATCGAAATTGAAATACCGATATAGTGGGTCTCAGAATTTCGTGAAAATTGGTAGTTTTGTTCCTTATTCTAAAATATTAGACAGGTTTTTTTTTATATTTTTATTTTTGCATCAGAGTGACCATTTCCATGTTAGGGGGGTTTCAAAAATCGATTTTTTTTTATTTTCCCGAAAATGACTTTTTTCAAGATATCATAACTTTGGATTCTCTGAACCGATTTAAAGTGTTAAAACATCAAATGGAAGATAATTAAACATACTTTTAACAAAAATATGAGAACATTGAAAAATTGGAGTTTTGTACTGTAAAACATTGATTGTATTTTTATTTTGTGATTTTCATGGTGTCTGACTAGAAAACGCTTTACGATTTTATATTTTTTCTTAAAAATTTAGACTGTTTTGCACAATATATCAAAAAATAAGAGGAGATTTCGTTGTCGAGATATATTTTTCTGAAGTTATCAAGTTTTGGGTTTTTGCCCCATACCCGTATGCGGCTAAGCTATCATGTGTCTCCATTAATTTATGGTGACTGTAACACAGTCATATAATCTACACTTATTTCAATTTTGGATTCTAGACTACCATGGATTTTCCAAAGACTTTAATCAAATATATAGATTCCTGTTGAGTATCATAAACTGCCACAGAGATGCGTAAAATTGTAATAAAAATGCTAACGGTATCAAATTGAGTATTAAGTAATTAAATTTAGGAAATGCATCTTTCACGGACTATACAACAAACCAGTGGATGTCAGGTATATAGTGTACCTACACTTATTGTGTTCTCTGACTATTATTGTGAAAATAAATTCTAATCTTAGTAGTTCTTAATTCTAACAGCGGAAGCTTTGGATGAGTGGAAGTTCAACTAAGTTAAAGATATATATTCCTTCTCTAATTTACTGGCTTGATCGTTTTATTATTAAACATTTTAACGTCAGTTTTATATTTTCTGTTATGATTTTAAATAATGTGATATTATTGCATTAAAATTTATTTAATTAAAATCACTATAGTACCTATGAGACTCACTACAAAAAATTATTGCAATGCAATGAAACGTTACAGCACATCGAAATTTTAGGTTTACTATTCTTTATATTTATGCTATATAATTTCAGATCATATGGATCATATGGATAACCCAAGTTTTGTAAAACAATTTTCAATCAATTTTTAGTCAAAAATTTTTAGGTTCACCAATGGAATTGTTATTATCATTCTTATATTCTTTCACTATAGGTTTATTGATCATTATAATTTTCATTCACTGTATTTTATATATTACTATATGACATTGAATATATATATATATATATATATTTTTTTTTTTTTTTTTTTTGGACATTGGATAGTATGAAACTGGAGGGAAAAACAGTATTATTTTCTTTACCCTACCGATTCGATAGTGATGCTGTGAATTTTACCTCAACAGTTTCAATGAGAGTGACGCGCCCTTCTTAACAAGCCATCCTGTAGAAAGCTTAATAAGTATTGCGAATTGGATTATTCGATTTGTTGGATTGTATCGTTGGAAGGAGAATCTTATGTTCCCGCGGGTTTCGCGTGAGTGTCTCTGCTTAGGGGTCCGCCCCACCGTTGTTGGCCCTTCATACAGCGTTACTGTGGTTTCAAACCGGTAACTCAATTAGATCTTGCTATTAAGTGGAGCTGCATACATGACAAGGTCTTAGAAAGGATGGTGGCTACCTTACATACATTCATACATACATACATGCGGATTTCTCAAGATATGATTGCAAAAACTGCAATTGCATTTTTTGCCATCATTTGAAATTTTGGGTGTAGTTAATTATAACCTATATTATTAGTTTACCTTATGCGTCGTATCACCATGGTGTCTGTTTTGTTACCGGGCACAGCACGTTATCTATTGGTTTTTTTTCTTACTGTTCGGTGGCGGAATCCGTGTTCGATGTTTTGTTGCAAGCAGCTGTTGCTCTATAGCAGTTCGGTATTTATTGTTTCAGTTACGTATTGTACGTTGGCGGGAGTGATCGAGTAAGCACATTAAAGAGTGACGTAATGATAAATAATAATGATGATAATTATGTGTGTGAGTGTGGGAGAGTGAAAGAGTGATAAAGAAGGGGGGTGAATTAATCTGCGGTATTTTTTAATTCTATTGAAATAGACCACGATCAGATCCTCGAAGTCGATATCTTAGCATCATTTCGTAATTTATTGATATAAACAATTACTTCTTGCAAGTGGCACCAACAGCATCCTACTGTTGGTTTAAATCGGTTCTGAAATTCGATGTTTTAACGTATTTTGACGTTCTACTGAAATAAACCACCCACACTTAAGAGTGGCTCAAACAGCATGCCTTCTGTTGGTTGAAATTGGTTCTCAAACTCGATATGTTTACTTAATTTATTCTTTGGGGGTAGGGGTGACCCCGGCGTAATGGTTAACATCCAAAGCTCTCACGCCAAAGTCACGAGATCAAATCTCACCCCCGGACAATTTACGAAAATATCCAAAAGCGGTATTTGAGTGACTAAAATTGGAGATGAACAACACACTTAGAAATTATGAATTTTACACGAGACGTAATTTATGTTAGTAAAAAGTCGGGGAGCGTAAAGAAAGATTTTGTGTAAAATTATGTCTCCAGAAACTGACCCATACGCAATTTGACAAAAAATTTGTTTGATTGAATTTATTTTCTCATCTCTTTCAACTCATTCTTATGTGCTAAGGGACGCTTGCATGTGTCGGTCTCAGGAGACAGAAATTTACATGACATTTTGGTAGTGTGCAGCCTGAGGCTGAAAATTTCAATAATCAAGAAAACAAAATTCTTGTGAGTGGCGCCGACTGCAACTAACTGCCCCATACAGCACCCTTCCTGTTGGTTTAAATGGTCCTTAAACTCGATTTTCTAACGTTTTTTTTTTTGTATTCTTCTTAAATGAACGACCCACACTTGTGAGTGGCCTCAACAGCATCCTTACTGTTGGTTTGAATCGGTCCCCTTACTCGATTTTTCACATAATTTTGTAATCTATCGACATAAACCATTCATTCTTGTGAGTGGCCCAACGACATGCTAACTGTTGGTTTAAATCGATCATCGAATTCGAAATATAATTTATTCTTTAATTTTATTGAAAAAATCCACTCACACTTGTGAGAGACCCCAACAGCATTCTTACTGTTGGTATAAATCTATGCCAAAATTTGAATAATTTTAAAGTTCACCTCTGTACAGAGAATAATACGGGAACATAGTTTAATATCTTATTCGCAGCCGATGTCAGTTGAATTCAGCAAACCATTCACCAAAACGAATCCTGCGAACCCAACCATTTTATTCAACATCCCAGGGATTTCTCGTAGAAGTGTAGTGGATTTCGTGGTTTCCTTCAAAGCATGTAATAACAACACATTTTATTGCTTTAGTTTGGGATCACCAGTTTTTACACATTGAGAATATATGCTAGTCCCAAGCATCATCTGTTGGTTTTCTGTGTAATAACAGCTGGTCTGGCAATAACGGAGTAGCAACCTCACGGAGGTGATTTGGCCGGATTTGGAATGTACAGAGATAAAAATGTTTTTTTTTTGTACTAAAAGACTTCAACCCACCAAACAACACTAGATGTTATTGAGAAATTTCGGGCCATCATGAAAGCCAAACTATGTAAATTACCTAAATTATTTGAGAACGAGCTGGCTTTGATGAAATAGTGAGTAAAGTATCAAAATATGTTGACGACCCCACTATTACCCAAAACCTTGTTAGTGCTTACAAGGGCAAAGTGCGGACGTTCAGTCATGAAGGCAATATATAATAAACCAATGAAGTAGAAACTTAACCATAATTTAGTTTGTTCAATGAAAGTTTGACGAAAATCCGAATAAAAATTTTACCGGCAACCATTTTAGTGTATCACATGTTTTTTCGACTTCAGTCTCTAAGACCCATAACTCAATATAGGGTAACGGGATGTAATGTTAGCCTAGCTCCTTCTTTCGGCCCATGTACCGAATATGTTTATAATTCAGCCATAATCGACAAAATCATGTTGCTATCGGGATTACCGATTAATTCCAAAGCAATTGAAACACTATTAATCAATTTATAGTCATTCATATTCGTGCAATGTTCGATTTCCTTAACTTTTTAGATACCATGACTTCGCTGGTTAAGCTGAACAGATTATCTGCATGGTCTTCGAATGATCTAAATTTGGCTAAATTGAACCGATTAACCGAGTAATGCAGCCTAGATGTACAAAAATTAGTCACACGTTATTAACTAACTGTTCACATCAATAAAATAACAATAATTTAACAAGAAAACCTTAGACCCAATGGTAGGGACATATTTTTTTCTGTGTACCCAACTATGGCCTGTTGGTTTAATAACGTAGTAAAAATGTTGTTATGTAAAATTTTCAATGGTAATGTATGAGTTTGCGTTTGTATATTTTTCAAATGGCTCAACCAACGGAACAAAATCTGTGTAGAGTAAATTATAATGTTTTCATTATCGGATGGCCGGTAGATCATATGTGGAAATCGCTGAAACGTTTCAAAGTAATTTTAGTTCAGTTAGTTTGTGAAATTATGTGTTGTATAGATTGAATACAGCTGGCAATGCCTTTAATCAGAAAATCAGGAAAAAAAACCTTACGAAGACTGCATTTAATAGTAAATCTCTCGAATGGGACGAAGTTGCATCCATGAACAGACCCAATTTGGTGTCTATGGACCGACATTACATCCATATCCCTCGAAAGTTTCTGACTTTATAAAATGAGTTGTGTAACTTTTTGTGGTAGATACTACCAAACGTCTTATTAAACGTACATAAACAAGTGTAAATCTAGTTCCATTTTGCTTACAGCCACCATCATTCATGAGTTATGATAAAAAATTTAATCGATCGTTGCATATTAGGCTGAGTTAAGGGACACATACCCTAGTATGCTAAATGTCTAAAACAATTCAGTGTACTACGTAGAATATTTTTGAAAAAGATGGAAGATGGTTGAAATTTATTAGAAGCGCTTCTTTTAAATGTTGATAGCACCCTAAAATGATGTTTAGGGGCACGAAGGTTTTCCGAGATCAAAAGAATTGTTATATCAGTATTGTTTTGTGGACTTGAAGTGCATCCGGGGGAATGTTTTGCGCTCTTGTTCAGTAGGCGATTTCTTACTGCGACACCCAAAGTGTTGTTCCCACAATCATTGCTGAAGCTGCTACCGCTGTCACGGGAGTCACTCATATTGACTATAGTATTTGAGGTTTCCAATACAGGACTTGAACTACTAGGTACAGACAATTTTGCCAAAACATGTGAACGCCCATATATATGTTCTTAATGAATGTGTTTAAATATATGGAGAGATTAAAAATTAATCAACTGTGCCATTTTTCGTTCATTTACTGATTGGCGGACTCGACTCTTACCCATGTTGATAATTGATAACAACCTAAGCGCTTGATCGAAACAAAAAAGGGTTAATTGATTCCCTCCAAACATACAATCTTCCAGACAGCGAGAACAATCACAACATGCATAAATATTTTTACACGACAGCTCTGGCTCATCCAGAGGTGGGACGATAAAATCATTCGAAGAAATCTTTTAAAATTGAATGAAGAAACAAACACGAGCTTCTATGAGAACAAGAAACACCTCACCAGATGCAGAGGCTAGAAATATGATATTCAAAAGCTGGTAGAGAAAACGATGACAAAAAAATGAAATAGTTTCTTTATTTCATTCCATTCCCATTCTCGGCGGCTGATTGCCGCTGGAGATCTGTGTACGATAGTAGCGGTTTGCCATGGATGGAAGAGATTGCTTTCGATGAAGCCAACAGCCAAATGCGTTCTATACATCAAGAATATATGGATAGGTGGAATGGGAAAGGTATGGTTGTTAAGATTGTGGTATGTTATGCCAGGGCGACATCTCGGGCTTTCCGTACGGCAAGTGGCATTTTGTGGGATTCCTTACTGTGATACGGACCTACGATGCTGTGGTAGCTGCGGCAACGGTGGCGACCGGCGGTGAACTCACAATCAGATCATCACCCGGAGAAAAAGGGACAGGAGTGACATAAACGTGTCGCAAACGGGAACGAGTTCTTGAAATTGGTGTACAATGACGGAAAAAGAGGAACAGCAATATGAAATACCCAACTGACCTGTCGAGATAAGGCGAATAAGGTACGACATTTATGGGGTCTTTTATAATATTCTTCTTCAAGATGCTTGGATGATGATATTTTGACGACAGTTGTCATCAACAAGACTTATAATTATTGGATAAGGTTTTCCCGACAGAGCGCGGTGGAAGCTATACCAAAGTAAACAAGAGCAAAATGTTTGTCCATTTTTTTATCCCTCAGAACCTGACCTTCGTCAAGAGAATTTTAAATTCAAGGCCAGCTGTGGTGGATTTTTCCCGCTGAACAAGCATCTTGTGAAGATTATTTTTCTTCTGCGCGTCTCATCTGATAAGACTGTGATTTAGTCAATTTTTCATGAGAGATGGGTCCCAGGAGATTCTCATCATGGCTCATCGGTCAACCAACATTGCGGTGTTCGTGTGGAATCACACTTGACGTGACAGTAATTTCTAACACCTTATTAGGTTTCAAACTTCGTACCATACTGTTAACACGAGTCACTTTATACCACCCTAAAACAGTTGATGGTCATGCATTAAACAATGCTTGCTAGCGCAAACGATTCCCAGTCGAAATGAATCCACACCGCTGAACGGTACATCCGAAAGTCGTGATTCATATTTTCTGCTTGATCTGGTTCAGATTTATTCTCAAGATTCGCACGACTGAAGGATACAGACTAAAAAGGAGACGACCGTTCCCAGAACAATATTACACAATCGAGAAGCGACATACAAACGCGTATATTTACTCACATATTATTCCTTATCAGATTCATATAACCAACCTTCAAAGTCCGATAGGCATCTTTATAGTGGTGCTCGGTGGATCTGGCTTGGCACTATTTGAAAACACGCTTCCTGAACTGGGCCCCTCAGGAACAATTCCCACTTTTGGTCGGTAGGGATTTACTAAATGTGGAAAAAGAAGATGAAGAAGGGATGCTGTTGGAAATATGTTTCTCTTGTTGTTCGTTCTTTCTTTTACAATACTAGAACAGTTTTTGTGAAAACGCTCCTGGAAACGATAAATATCTTAGTTTGTGAGTTGATTTTCTCTGTTTCATATTTCTTTGTTTCCTGTTGCTGTTCAGTTTATTTTTATTTTGGTACATGATTTTTATTCGTCTGTTGGTGCTTCTGAATCGTAAGCAACTTGTTATTCATGGCCATATAGCTTTGATCGGTGGGCATCACCAGAATCAGTGTATCGTTTGGAAGTGAAGAAGTCCAAACCACCACCAGCAGCCAGCGGCGTCGGGAAGGTTAAGGATGATTTCCCAATGATGTGCTATTATGATGAAGCCACAGTCACCGCTGCCGCCTCGTGCATGCTGTAGGAAACGCGTTTCGCATCTCAATCTACGTCAAGAAAAGGCACAGTTCAGGTCGACTGAAAAGGACTGGAAAAGAACATTTCTAAATTAATAAAATATCAATAAATTACATCGCACACGGGGGCACAGTCAGCGTTATCTTGGGCCTCAATCAAGTAGTTGAATGATATTTCTGTCCAAATGGTGCTTGGAAGGAACGATCCAGATGAGATATTTTTATGATTTAATTTCATATCGGAATTTGAAGCGAGTCAATTATTATTTACATCGGTATTGAAAAAAAAAACTAAAGGATGAGTTATGTCATTGACATAACTGCAAAATTTACGTAGAACTCATTGTTGATGTGAAGAAATTAATGTCATCGAATTAATAAATGTCCATAATTTGAAGAAATCCGGAATCTGGTAGGGTCCGGTCTTAGAACTGATACCCCGTAATGCACCGTTGTTACATTATTACTTTTGAAAAAAATACACCTTTTGAATGTTTCATTACCTTTTAGCATTAAATAGTTACTTGAAATAATACTCTACTGCATGAGAATTCAAGTTATTATAATTATCAGAACGGCCTTTGTTCTATTTTCGTTAATAAGTATAAGACTTTTGATATGGTTGTAACGTTGGATGAATATTTTCAATTAAATTTATATAAAACTCAACAGCTTTGGATGTTTTTATCTTTTTAAGCAAAATAATGTGTATGAATTGAATTGGAGTTTAATTATTTTTAGCTGATAATTATTATTTTTTAAATAAAATAATGCTTGCATCCGTAAAGTCGGCTTGACGACTCAATTACAAAGCCGGATGAATTCCAAAGTGAGACCAAAATATAACCTGTCTTCTCCTGTTGACTTGATTTTCTTCGATGGTGAAATGTTTCATGTGGTTTGTACCTCGGCTAATTAAAGTGGTATACTATTTAAGTGAGTGCAGCAATGGCTCCTGAAAGTGTATTGCTTTTTTTATCTTTTGTTTGAATCCAAGAAGGCGTCGAACTGCTATCGCCATTTGAATTTTACTAAATAATAAGTAATTGTTCTTCACAGTTTCCTGAAGGGAAAAATCCTTAAGTTCGTTCATTATCGCTTGCACAAGAAAAGTTTAAGTATCCGGTCTTTAGAATCCGAGTAAAAGTAATGGTAATAAATTTAGAACAGTGGGTTTGAAAGTGAAATGCTTTAAACGAATCTTTTTGGTGTGTTTCCAGAGTTAGTTTCCGTCAGCGTGACTGACTTGTTGGGGCTGCAGTGTTATTTATTTATTTATTTCGTCAAGCAATGTAGACTACATACAATGGTTACAGTGTTCTACTTACATACTATACATTATTTCTGTTGTCTTTTAGACGACATTTTACTTGTTCTTTAGACATAGTGATGCCGATGATTTCGCAATGTAAGTTATACTGGCGCATCATTCGATTAATGGGGCCATTTTTTGCATAATTAGTTCTGTACGACTTTTCTAAGAATAATTTCCGTGTTCTAAGATGCCGACTGGGACTATAAAAGTTCAATTGCGAGAGTAGTTCTTCTGATTTTATGCGTTGTGAAATAATGTCATTGACGTAGAAAAGCATTGCAGATTCGCGGCGTTCTTTAAGTGTCTGTAAATTGATAAGCATGCAGCGTGCTTCATAAGATGGCAGTGGAAATACAGTCCAATTCAATTTCCTTAGGGCATATAAAAGAAATTGCTTTTGGACGGATTCTATGCGTTCGTCGTGTATGGAACAGTACGGGTTCCATACTAGGTTGCAGTATTCCAGAATTGGCCTGACATATGTAATGTATAATATTTTAATAGTATATGGATCTTGAAAATTGTGACTGAACCTCTTAATGAAGCCCAGCATGCTATTTGCTTTACTTATAATAGTGTTGTAATGTTCTACAAAAGTGAGTTTAGAGTCTAGGGTAATGCCTAAGTCCCTTACTATTTTGCATTTTTCTACTTTTTGGTTTCCTAAAAATATTTCCGTACGAGGTGTTTCGATTTTTCTGCTAAATACTATTGAGTTACATTTTTTCACGTTAAGTTGAAGTAAGCTTTTGCTACACCATGTGTTGAATAAGTTAATTTCGTTCTGGAATTCTTCTGCGTCACTAGAATTGTTTATTTCCATGAAGAGCTTCATGTCATCTGCATATATCAGTATTTGGATTTTTTTAAGTATGTAGGAAATGTCGTTTATGTACAAAATAAAAAGAAGTGGGCCTAAATGTGAACCTTGGGGGACCCCCGAGGTGACAGAGATAGGTTCTGAAAGTTTATTTTGAAAGCGAACAATTTGTTCGCGATGCGTTAAATATGACTGCAGCCAATTTAACAGTCCAGGCTCCATTCCAATTGTTTGCAATTTGAAGAGTAATAATGGTATGTCGATTCGGTCAAAGGCTTTACTGAAGTCAGTGTAAAGTGCTTCTACGTGCTTGCCATTGTCCATTGCATTCAAAATAAAAGTTACAAATTCAAGAAGATTAGAAGTGGTTGAGCGACCTTTGAAAAAGCCGTGCTGTTTGCTTGTAATTTGATTTTTTACTTGCTGAAAAATATTTTCATTCACGAGAGATTCAAAAAGTTTTGGGATGCAAGAGATAATGGCAATTCCACGATAGTTGCGGATGTCTGATTTCGTGCCTGATTTGAAAATCGGAACCAAATAAGAAGATTTCCAAATGGTGGGAAATGTTCCGCTCTTAAGAGACATATTAAAGAGAAGTTCTAAAGGAAGGGCAAGTTCGTCTGAAAGGTTCTTTAAAAATACGGGTGCAATACCGTCTGGGCCTGGTCCCTTAGAAGCATCCAAGTTTTTTAGTGCATTGAGAATTTCGTGAGGAGGTAATTGATTTACAGATATATTGTTGGAAAATTCAGGAATGAATGCAAAGAAGTCGCGATCACGGTCTTCTTCGGAGAATGTAGTGTATACTTCTTGGAAGAAATCTGCAAAAAGCTTGCAGATTTCAGAAGGATTATCACCTACATTTCCGTCAAAATGCATTCTTGGGGGGAAATTGCTATTTTTCAATTTCGTTTTTACATAATTGAAGAAATTCTTGGGACATGATTTGACTTCAGTTTCGACTTTACGATTATATTCTTCATGTGCAGAATTAATGGCCGTGTTAAGTTGGTTGCATATGTCATAATAGTTTTGCAAATTTGTGCTAGAGTTTTGCTTTTTATATAATTTGTGTGCTTTTTGTTTTTTGTTCTTTAAATGTTTCAAATGTGGATTGAACCAGACTGGTAATTTATTGTTTTGGGTTCGCCTTCTTCTTTTCATTGGTACAGTTTCTGAAATAAGGTACTGAATAATTGAATGAAATTTGCCTACTTCAGTGTTGACATTTCCTTCAATACTTATTATGTTCTGCCAATTTATTGTACATAGTCTACGTTTTGCTTCTTCGTAATTTGCTTTTTGATATTCCGGCACTTCCTCGAAATCCCAGTCGCTGGGGATGTGAGTATTATGTACGAAGATTGAATATTCAATTGCTGTGTGAAATACTTCATTTTTCCATAAAGGTGACAATGAAGTACTCACACAAAAGTCTTCAGTGCAGTTCGTAAATAAGAGGTCTAAAAAAGCATTTTGCTGATTCTTTATATGATTAATTTGGTGCAAGCCAAAATGTGAAATTTGGTCGAATAGGAATTGTAGAGTTTCGTCTTCGCCTACGACTGGGAGTAGAATTGATTCATTTTCGATGTCAGGGATGAAGTTCGCATTCCGTTTATTAAAGTCACCATAAATATGCAGTTTTACTTCCGGTTCCATATTTGACGTGATAATTTCGACATTTTGAAAAAATAATTCGAAAGATTGTTTATTGGCATGTTCGGGTGGGAAATACACAGATGCAAAAATATGTGTTTCATCAGCAATGAGTGCTTTAACCCAGACATGCTCAAATTCTTTGTGCTTGATAGTTTTTAGTTCTTGAGAAGTAAAGTCTGCATTGATGGCAATGAGAACTCCACCTCCAGATTTTTTATTGCTATGTTGCAAATTACGGTCATGCCGGAATACATTAAATTTATTTCCAAAAATTTCTTCGCTTTTTACGCTTTCATCCCAGCTTGTTTCGGTTGCCAGAATAACGTTGAAAGAAGAAGCTAGAAGTTTTTGTTGAATTTCTTTCATTTTGGCTGGGCTTTTCATGCGATTGAAATTTTGGCAATATACCAAAATTTCAGTCGCATTCTGTTGAGAAGGCGAAGACAGTTTTGGAGGATTAATTATACTTACAATACTATTAAATGATACTTCTTCCAAAGGGCGCGTTAGTGTTTCCGAAAATTTGAAGGGTTATAAAATTTCAGGGCGGCCTCCCTACTACGCTGCAGTCGTTCTGTACGTTCACTAGACAGGAACGCTCGATGTGACTGAAGGTCTGCCAAGGCGTCATTGCGTGGGATTCCTAGTTCTGCATGGACGTCCAGGAAAATTTCGCGCAAGAATTTTATGTCTGTTGGTAGTCCTTCGGCTGCTAGCATTAATGTTGCACTAATTTTTGTGATTCCGCGAATGCATACGGAAGGTGGTTGGTCATGTAGGAACGAAAGGTATGTCCGCACTAAGTCCAAAATTTTAGGGTCCCGTAGTCGCGCCTTCAGAAAGCGTTGGTCGCCAGATGCTGATTGTTCCGTCAGTCTGACTATAGGCGGCCGCATTGGGTCCAAAAGTGGTGGATGATCAATTCCGGCTGATGATAGTTGTTCGGTGAGCAAAGGTGGATGGATTGAAACAGCTGATTGCTGCGTCATGCTTACGCTGGGCGGTGGGCGCATAGTGTAAAATGACCGGCCAGGTATAGAATTCGATTCCCGATGTGTTGATGTGTCGGTATTTTCGAAGGTGCTTGCTTCAGTATGTTGTTGTGTCTGGTTTTCTGCTCGGTATGGGTTGATTGTTTCACCTTTTTTGAAGTTGATAAGTTTTGATACCGAGAGGGCTGCAATTGGGTGGTCAGTGGACGTTGGTGGGCTGGAAAATTGCACTTTTGCAGTAGCCAGTAGTTCTTTGTCAGATTTTTGTGTGTGTCTTTCATTTCCTTGGAAGTTTTTATTGGGTTTGTTGTCATAGTCTGGACGTCTGGTGTGGGTGAATTGTTGTTTTTTACTTTTTCTGATGCGTTTGGCTTTTTCAGCAGCTTTTTCCTGTAGCCTACGAGCCCGCTGTTTGGCGTCTACTTTGGACCAGTCTTGCTTCCAATGCCATTTATGACCCAAAAATCGCCATCCAGGAGATGTATGCTCTTTCGAAATGACAGTATTGTGTACTGACGATCTTTCTGCTAATTCTTCTTCCAGGGTCTTCTGATGTGGCTCTGTATTTTTGGTTGCATTGATCTGAAGGCTAGAAACAGCCCCAGACACAAATTTCACTTCTTCCAGAATTTCCCGAAGCTTTGAGTCATCATAGTAGAGTGGAGGTGATGACGATTCGGCATCTTTCGATAAAAGTGCCATGTCATTTGATATGCTTAATAGCCGTTCGTCAAAATGTTCTGTAATTTTTTGCGCCATCGTGGAATTCGATTCGTTGATGCCGGCCGTGGTCGTGTGTATATGTAGGTCACACGACTTTATATGCTGACCGACTGTGCTGCTTATATTTTGATTATTTTCAATTGTTACTGCCAACGTTCCTTTCACGTCTTCAAGCAGGTGTTCAATGCTTTCGAAGAGTTCTGATACTATGCAGAATTTTTTCAGGTCAGCAGCAATACGATGGTTCGCGTCTGTTTGAAAGCGGATTGCATCCACAAGTTGTTCCTGTTGATGAAGCAGCTTCCTCACGTCGGCTTCCTTCCGTAAAATGAGTTGGCAGTCAGCACACAAAGGCACCATAAATGCGGTGATGAAATGCTCACGTTGTCGTTGTACACCGACGCAGGCAGCATGGTATTTTTTGTTACAAAATTCGCACTTCCATAGAAAGCGGTCGTCGCTAATGCTGCACGATTTAACACCACACGGCATAATTAGTTTTTCTATAAAATGTTCTACGCGATTCGATTTACAAAGGCCAGTAAGACCCGCACGCGACGTTGTCAAAAGGTAAAAAAAAAAAAAAAAAAGGTAAATATACAAGTTAATTGCGGAGCGAAATGCAAACGCGTCCGCGCCCGAAGACTGTCCGTGGCGAAAAAAATTTAAACGTGTAATTTTCTTGTGATTATCACCTTATACAGGGTGTCCAAATATTAACCGCTCCAAAAAAAATGATGTTCAAACTATCTTTTATTATTGGTTTAAAAAATCGATTTGTATTGTTTGTTATAGCAATAAGTTTGCAAATAACATGTTTTATTTGTTCATTTCCAAATGGCCGCCTCGTGCTGAAGTTCTTGACTCTAAGATGGACCATACCGAATAGTCCATCGGATTCAAATCCGGTGAGTTGGAAGGCCATTCATCTTTCGTTAAAAAGCTTAGGAAAATGTGTTCGCAAAGACTAATAGTCTTTTTTGTTCCATGAGCCGGCGCCCAGTTTAAAGGGTGTCCACAGTTAAATTGCATCACATTAAACTCGTCCTCAAAAACAAGTCTCTCAACCGATTGTCATGAAATATTCAGGGAATAAAATAATCTATCTTGGTTTAGGTATTTTTATTTCGCTGTATTTCTTTACGAAATCCAAAAGCCCGAACTTTCTTCTTAATACCACGCATAAGATTATGTACAACGCTTGAAACGACTTTTTGTCCGCTTTCAACCATGACTTCAACATTTCCTGTTCTGTAGTGACAACTTTAGGATGCTTCATTATAGCACAATATTTTACCATTGGCCGCAACTCTGGAGAGTTTGGGGGATTAAGATCCTTCGGCACGAAATTGACACCATTCGTCTTGTACCACTCTAGAACATCCTTGGAGTAGTGACAAGAGGCTAGGTTCAGCCAAAAAATTGTAGGAACGTTGTGTGTTTTGAGAAACGGAAGCAGTCGTTTTTTCAGGCATTCATTCATGTTTACTTGACCATTTACGTTGAAGTTGTCACGAAAGGCTTGCTCCGTTTACCACACGAACAAATCCCCTGCCAAATCATGAATTTCTTGGAGAACTTTGACACTTGCTGTTTCCTGAGAGACTCTGGAACATCGAACTTGTCTTTCGCAGTCACATACTGGTTGCCGGGAATTTGCCTAAAGTCCGCTTTTACGTGTGATTCATAGTCCATGATGCAGCAATGTGGTTTCGTCAACATTTGTGTGTACATCTTACGCGCACGTGTTTTAGTTGTCCTATTCTGTTTTTCATTGCGGTTTGGAGCTTTCTGAACTTTGAATGAACGGAGCTCAGCTCGTTTCTTGAACTTTCTGCACGAAACTTTTGGTCAAGTGCAGCTTTTTCGCGACATCCCGAACAGAATTTTTGGGTTTGCGCTTAAAGGCAGCAACCACTCGCTTGTGATCCTTCACACAGCACGGGACACATTTTCTACCACTCACCTTCTTCCGATCGACAGTTAAACGTTTCCCGAAACGTTGTAAGACACGAGACACTGTAGACTGGAGAATTTTCAACATCTTTCCGATGGTCGGTGCGAAAGAAGTGGGTTGTCGAGGTGCGTGTGCAAAATGTTCTCGCGCACTTGTTGTTCCTTCGACCTTATTTTCGAGACTACATTTCACAATGAAACTCACGCAGTGTAAACAATACACGCTGAGGTCATTTCACCCAAAATTTCGTTGAAATCAACCCAAAGGGCGAAATGTTACAGCTTATTGAAAGTGGTGCAATTTAACTGTGGACACCCTTTAAACTAACTGATCCACACATAACATAACAATGAGTTAACAAGAAAACCATGGACCCAATGTTAGGAGCATATTTATTTCTAGAGAATTTCCAGCCAGAAACGCTAAAATATATATATTGATTTTGTCTCGACAGTTTCCGATTTTAATGAAATTTTGTGCATATGTAAACTTCTTCAGAAGAAAACATTTTTCATAAACAAATCCAAAAATTTCGTGGACTAATTTTCTTTGAGGGTTTATGTACAATATTTAATTAATATTTTCAAAAAATCATAACATTTAAACGATTATTCTGATCAAAATGTTGTCTGAGAAAAAGTTTTCGATCATTGAATGTTCTTCAAGAAAAAAATACATCGAAACTAAAAAAAAAAAAAAAAATTTATGCTAAAAAATATAAATCATTGATTTTTGTGGAGCACCACAAATTTTTTTAAAAATTTTTTTTTTTTTTTTTTTGTGGTTTTTTTAAAAACCCTGTTGTGCCGCTTGGAACAATCTCTTGTTGTTTTTTTTTTTTTTTTTTTGTTATTTTTTTGTTTTTTTTTTTTTTGGAATAATATTTATTTTTTTATTCTTTTTTTTTTTATTTAAAAAAATTTTTTTTTTTTTTTTTTGAAAAAAAAACATTTTTTTTTTCGGAATCCGAGCCGTTCTGAGGTCATTGCGTTTTTTTATTAAAAGGTTTTCTTTTTTCAACCTTTTTTTCCACTTTTTTACAATTTTTACCTGTTAGCCCAATAATCAAAAAACATATATTTTTTAATTTTTAGATTAAAAAAAAATTTTCTCTTATACCGGGGGCTTGGGCCTTTCCGCGTTGTTACGTTATAGTTATTTATAGGTAGCTAGCAATATTGAGAGCAAAATATATGTAAAACTATCTATCACTCCGCCAACGGGCGATTTAAAATTCAATCCCTCAACTGATAAATGGAATGTTAGCTCTACGATAAAAGGCCTTTCGAAAGCGCCGACGCAGAAGCAGTGCTGCTCAATCGCTGCGCAGCAGCGCGAAACACACACGCACACACAAACATGCAGTGACCTCCGTTGCTGGTTGCAAAAGGCAAAAAGCAAACAGCAATCAATTCACATAAAACCGCCATTGTGGCAACGCATGAAAAAACCGCGAGTGACGAGAAAAGTGCGTGGAAACAATAAAAGTACACCGAATTGGTGATCGAGTGTGGAAAAAAACGTGTGACAGAGGTGTTTGCTTGGAGAAGTAGCCTCACGCCAAAAGTCGTCGTCATCACAGTGGAGGCAAAGCAGTTCGGAAATCTGGATAACGAAGGGCAGAATACCAACCGGTAAGACCAAATGCAGGGACCGGCCAAACAACGTCTCTCATGATTCCAATCTTCTCCCATCAGGCCCAAACACAAAGATACCATCAATAGGGGCTACGCCGTCCGACGATCCCGTAGTTTACAGTCGGTGGCACGTGGTAGTACGCCGATTGGAGGTTATTTGCATCAAACGGCACGAAGCACTGAAACCGGTAGGAAAAGGTTAAAACCAGCACAACACCGTCAATTATGTCCACTCTTTTCTCGTTTCCATCAGGCTCGGCTACAGGCAGGCTTCCAAAGCAGAAAACCTTTCCCGAGCATTCACGGACACGCTGTAGAACGCCGACGTCACGGTGCGGTAAACCGGAGGAAACACCGACGCCGAAAGCAGAAAACGACCCCACAACGGGTTAGTGAGACAACACCCTATTTATGCCTCACAATAGATGACGGGATTTGCCCTTCAGGGCCGTTTTTTTATCGTTTAAGGTGCTCCGAATGAGCTCATGCGCGCAGGTGGAAGTGAACGACGGACGGCGATCGACCTATTCGTTTGGGCACTGCAAGCCAGCGACACGAAAGCAGTGGAGTCCACGTCGATCGGACGCAGCGAAACATTCCGGCAAGCATCTTGACGGCGACGGTGGCAGCAAGCAGGAAGTAACGCGGCTTGAGTGAGTACGTTCCGAAAAGTGCAGATGAGGCGAGGTCTTTTTTACCGCCGAAGAGGAAGAAGGAGGAAGAGTAAAGAAGAAAAATGCTAGAGAAGAAGTATGAAGAATAGAGAGAAAAGTTTAGATGAAATTGGCCAGATAGAGAGAGAGAGAGAGAGAAAGTAGAGAAAGGAAACGGATTAGGAATATGGGAAAATTATAAGGGAATGTGGGGTAAATAAAACCACAGTAAGTTGAATTACAGATTTGTGTTGGTGCGTTTATTTTGTGGTGTTTGCTAGAAGTAGTTCATGGTAGATTGCTCTATCTGCTATCCGGGAAATGCAACGTTGGGGGAGAAGTTGGGAAAATTTTTTGGGAAAAATTTTGTTTTTTGATATATTGCGAAGTTCTTCACCTCATCAATTTAGTTTATCTGTCAGTAACTTTTCAAGTTAAACAAGCAAGTTTATTTTCAAACATGGATAATACTTTGAAGTGTTGTAAACCTCTACCCAAATCGAAGAAGTGTGGTTTAGAGACTATAAACTTGACAGATGGTGTTATTGAAAAATTATGATCTTTACCCAACAAACATCGGTGTTGAATTAGAGCTTGTCATTGAGGAGAAGCTTATTCAGCTGTTTCTTCTAGAATAGCTGAATAGTTTCTCCAAATTTGTTTGAACAAGCTCTAATTCAACACCGATGTTTGTTGGGTAGGTTGTTAGATACCATTGGATAATTCGTTGCGAATCTGCAATAAATGTCGTTGCCTAGTTTACAGGGTATGGCAGAAAATGTCGGTGCCAGAGTGAAAAGCTACTTGATTACGGACCGGGCCAAGGAACTACGAGTGACTCGTTCCAAGAGATTGCTTTCCTTGTTGAAGAAGGAAAAAATGATAATCCTGTTCTCCGACGAAAAGCTTTTCAGCATCGATGCTGTGGCCAACAGCCGCACGGACCGGTTCATTTCACCGCAGGAAATGGAGAACGTTCCGGAAAAAGTGAAATTCAAATTTCAAACCAAACATCCGGCTGGTGTCATGATGCTTGGCTTGGTGGCGTCCAAAGGTTTGAAAATGCCGCCTGTTTTTATTGATGCTGGAGTTAAAATCAATACCGAAGTGTATATCGGTATTTTAAAGGACCAAGTGCTTTCCTGGGTGAAGGCCAACATCTCCGAGGACCAAAACGTTTTCCTACAGCAGGATGGAGCGCCGTGTCACACGTCCAATCGAACCCAACAATGGTTGAACGATAACATGAAGTTTTGGCCGAAGGATTTGTGGCCCCCTAGCAGTCCAGATCTTAATCTGTTGGATTATTCGATTTGGGCATATGTTGAAGCACGAGCCTGCAAAACATCACACCCTAGTGTGAAAACCGGGAAGTCAACCATAACACGCACATGGCAGTCAATGTCGGAGGACTACGTCCGAAAGGCATGCTCTGGCTTCCGGCGTCGGCTCGAGGATGTTATTGATAAAAATGGAGGATACATTTAATAAATTTGTTTAAGAGGACTTTATAAAAGATAACTGCTTTCGAAAATGTTGATATTATTGCTTGAATTAGTTGAAAATGGGATTTGAAAGAAATAGAACAAATTTTCGCATTATTATCTGCCGCACTCGTATAGGAGGTTTGGAGCTTCCGAGGTGGAGTTGTAGGAAGTAGGTAAGGATTTTTTAGTTAGAGGTGTGAAGAATGCAGGATATTTGTATGTTGAAAAGGTATGGAAAACGAAAGAGCGTTTTTTCAGTTGTTGGTTAGTATTTGTGTGAGTTGTTGGGTGTTAGGAAGTGGATAAAATGTAATTTATTAGAAAACAGGTTGTTTTCGACGCCGCGTTTTTTATGTTATAGTATTTTTGTTTTGCGTTGATGTAGAGGGTGGGGAGGTTGGGGGTTTGGGGGGGTTTTGGTGTGGGGATGTGGTGGTTGACTAAAGGGCGATACGGTCAAAATTTGGTCAATATAAACTTGACGTATTTCTTTCAATTTTGCATTTAAAAAACCTGAACACCCCTCATTTTGAAGGTGTGTGTGTGTAGAATGTTGCTCCTATTTTGATTTTGGAATTCACTCTTCAGTTGTCAAAATGCCGTCCAAGCAAGAAGAGCAGCGTATCAAAATTTTGCTCGCGCATCGCGAAAATCCAAGCTACTTGCACGCAAAGTTGGCAAAATCGCTAAAAGTTGCCAAATCAACCGTTACAAATGTAATTAAAGTGTTTGGGGAACGTTTGTCGACAGCCAGGAAGTCTGGATCGGGGGGAAATCGAAAACCGGAAGCCGCTGAGACGACAAAGCGAGTTGCCGGTAGTTTCAAGCGAAACCTTAACCTATCTCTCCGAGATTCCGCAAATAGCTGGGTGTATCGTCTACAACCGTCCATCGAGCCAAAAAACGAGCCGGACTATCGACTTACAAGAAGGTAGTGACTCCAAATCGCGATGATAAACAAAATACGACGGCCAAAGCGCGATCCCGGAGGCTGTACACGACGATGCTGACGAAGTTTGACTGCGTGGTAATGGACGACGAAACCTACGTCAAAGCCGACTACAAGCAGCTTCCGGGACAGGAGTTTTATACGGCAAAAGGAAGGGGAAAGGTAGCAGATATTTTCAAGCACACGAAACTGTCAAAGTTCGCAAAGAAATATCTGGTTTGGCAAGCCATCTGTACCTGTGGCTTGAAAAGCAGCATTTTCATAGCTTCCGGGACTGTCAACCAAGAAATTTACGTGAAAGAGTGTTTGAATAAACGTCTGCTGCCTTTCCTGAAGAAACACGGTTGTTCCGTACTGTTTTGGCCGGATTTGGCATCTTGCCATTACGGTAAAAAGGCCATGGAGTGGTACGCCGCCAACAACGTGCAGGTGGTTCCCAAGGACAAGAACCCTCCCAACACGCCAGAGCTCCGCCCAATTGAGAAATAGTGGGCTATTGTCAAGCGGAACCTAAAGAAGACCAAAAAAACTGCTAATGACGAGCAGCAGTTCAAGGCAAACTGGCTTTCTGCGGCGAAGAAGGTGGACAATGTGGCTGTACAAAATCTGATGGCAGGGGTCAAGCGTAAGGCCCGGCAACTCGGATTTGGAAAAGCGGAAGCCTAACTGAATATTTTTCCTGAATTTTATACTAATTGAACTTGAAAAAGAAATTTAATTTGATTTTTTAAATAAACGATTTCACCGATTTACACGTTTAGTTGAAAATATTTATTCCATCAATTACATGAAACATATCAATGTTAGAAATATTAATCATCTTATTTTGGTTTTGTCTCAGCTTCACAGACGTACCGCACGTACAGGGTCGGCTTCTGAAGAAGCAAGTATTCAACAAGTTAAATATCGCATCAGCTCAAATACTTTATTAGTTATCTCGGAAAAAAAAAAATATAATCGCACGTTGCATATTAGGCTGAGTCAAAGGACACATACCCTATTAACAGTGAAATCTACATGAAAGAGTATCTTTCAAAAATGCCTTTTGCCTATTCTAAAGCAGCATTCTCAAAACACTGTCCAGAGTTCCGTCCGACCGAGAAATTTTGGGCAATAAAGAAGGCTGAATGTCGGAAAATGCGACGGGAGTATAAAATCTATTCAACACTTCAGGCAGAAGTAGACAAAAGCATACAAAACCAGAGGAGAGAAGCTTGTCCAAAAGTTTGGGCGTGAGGGTGAAATTTAATATATACTATAATATTGCAAAAGTGTAGAGGAACATACGTGAGGAAAATAAATGTTGAGAAAAAGATTTGTTTGGATTTCTGTTAAACCTTTAACGTTCGTGTGATGATACAACATTTATATCCGGACACGCTTCAGAATCCAGATTGATGCTATACCAATCATTATGTGATCTAGAAAGGCCATGCCGCAGTTAGCTGCAAGTAAAGCTATAGTCCGTTAATGTTATCGTGGATAATCTGGGTGTGTTATGGATCACCACTTCAAGAACATTGATAGTAAAACAGTGACAATCTATTTTAAAGTAACGGTGAACTTTGCATTAAAAGATTCAGAATTATAAACATATGTTCAGTAGAGCAAACATGACCTTCCGGAGCTAAGAAAATCTGTTAAATTGACATGAGTAGATATTTCATATCTGCGAAAGTCTTCTGAATGGACAAATATTCACGTGGAAACAAATTAAGAAATTGATGTATAACATTGCTATACTGAATTAAGCATCAGAAAATGAACTGATCCGTATTTCACAAAAAATCATCATTTAGGATTAACTATGCATCTAGCAAAAAATAATATGTTTGATTCCTAGAATATCCTCAGAAGCAAAACTCATGTTCAAATCACCATCAATTGCATATTTCTTTATTCAGACTTCGTAAACCTTAAGCCACAATCAACTTCTGTCCTCCGACTGCGATTGGGGCACCGTGATATGATCCGTGGGTGATTGCAATCTGCTTCGATACTGGAACCGACGACAGATATTCTCCGTTATATCCCAGGCCATAGACTGACGCACCAGCACCGTAGGTTCCCCATGGTTGTCCCCAAGGATAAGCTGCCTTAGCCACGTTGGCCTGAACTACGGTCTTGTGTCCATACAGGCCATTGTTGTAGACGGAGGCGGCAGGAGACCATGCAGAGTCGGACCACGAATTGACGTATGGATGAGTGTTCCAGTTGGCAGCGGTGGTTTGGGGCCATGCGTTGTAAGCTCCATGTGCGTAAACTCCGTTTGATGGCCACACTGAGGCACTGCTGACTGGCCAGGATGGGTAGGAAGCTACCTCGGGAATGTAAGATGCTTGGGATGCAACCGCAAGGGTTAAAGCGATGATTGCGATGAAAACCTGTCAGAATGAAACATTAGCTGATGTTGAGAATTTCGCGATTGGAGGAATATTACCTTCATTTTCAAATTGATAAGAGTGCACTGAGCTTGTGTTGTTTGAAGAATGAAAATCTGTTAACTGATGTTCACAGAGAGTGAATTCTACGTTTTTATACTGTTATTCAATTGCACGTTCTTAAAATTATCAATGCAATTCATAACCTTCTAATAATTGTCCACTACATACAGAATGAGTGCAGCTAGACCATGAACATCCTGTTACTAGTAGCGAAAATTTCCTGTCGCGATTTGCGGAGAGCAGTCAACCGTAACGTTTGAACCGTCTTCAGCCACGGTTAAAAATCAAAAGAGTATAAAAACAATCCGTTGCTCGAACTGCTTCATCAGTTAACAGTTTATCATTCTTTCAGCAGTTGACACTCAGTAAATTCGTAAACCAGTTCAAAATGAGAGTAAGTTTTATCGCATTGGGAGAAATGAAGCAACAGATTATAATTTAAATTTTCCACAGGCTTTCATCGCAATCATCGCTCTAACCCTTGCGGCTGCATCCCAAGCATCTTACATCCCGGAGGTAGCATCGTACGCATCCTGGCCAGTCAGCAGCGCCTCAGTGTGGCCATCGAACGGAGTTTACGCACATGGAGCATACAACGCTTGGCCCCAAACCACCGCTGCCAACTGGAACGCTCATCCATACGTCAATTCGTGGTCCGACTCTGCTTGGTCTCCTGCCGCCTCCATCTACAACAATGGCCTGTATGGACACAAGACCGTAGTTCAGGCCAACGTGGCTAAGACAGCTTATCCTTGGGGACAACCATGGGGAACCTACGGTGCTGGTGCGTCAGTCTACGGCTTGGGATACAATGGAGGATATCTGGCATCGGTTCCAGTGTCGAAGCAGATTGCTGTCACTCCCGGATCATACAACGTTGTTCCAGCCTCAGTCGGAGGACACAAGTTGACTTGGGCTTAAAATTTCCGGAATCGTAATAAATGTTGCACTATTCACAGAATACATATAATGTGTCTTTGACTTTTATAAGAATGGTTATATCACAAGTCATTGGACGATCGTATAAGACTTAGTAGCTGGATCTAGATTGGACGTTGATGAAACTCAACACATGAAACTCCTGTATAATATTTTCTAGAAGATGTGGGTATTTATCAAAATATTTTGAAGATAAATCGGAGTGAATTTTTGGATCCTTTCTAGGTGGTTATCATGTTTAATGTAATTGATTTGAAGTTGTTATAATATAAAAGAAATGTGTGATAAATGATCAATATCTTTCACTTAGTTTCGCGAATTAACATGCGTATTTCATTTTCAATATGTGAAAAGAACAAGAATGCAATAGATTCTGTTCTGGTGTTTGCTTTAACAAGATTTTTTGTTCAAAATACTCTTCAAATCACGCAATTTATTTATACGTTAGTTTTTTTTTGCATTTACATCATTATAAGTCTTAAGCAAAGCATGTTCAATTTTATCATGGTTTGACTGTCATCCTTATTGCTTGACTGCAAGAGTGTGTTAATTTTTTTTTCAGTCTACAAGTTGGTTTATTTGAAGATAATTTGCTGTCGCTTTCTAAAAGATAACTGTATATAGCTCATTCAGTCGAGTGTTCTACTACATGGTGGCATGAAATACTCCGTATAAAATTTCTTGGGTTTCCTGCATTCTATGGAGCTGATTCTTAGTTTGTGTTTAGAGCCTTTTATATGCTTTTAGAGTAAAGATCCAACAGTTGCGGTTTTTTAGAAGCATTAGTTAATGTATTAAAGGCCGTTCACACCAAAATCCGGACAAAGTATTCATCCTGTTTCTTAGTCAAATCACTACGAAATGGAATGAAACATGTTATGTGCATAATCAATCATAGACAAACGTGAATCACAAACATTGTTTTCAAAAGCTCATTCTGTATTCAAGATGACGCCGTCTAGCAGAACTAGCACGCAGGAAATCTATCTTGCCCAAATATTTGGAAAATCCCAATTCTACTGTTCGATTCATCGCAAAATCGTTAAATGTGCCAAAATCAACTGTTGCAGATGTGATTAAACTTTACAAAGCTGGTCTTACTGTCGAAAAGAAAGCTGGAAGTGGTGGTGAACATGAACATAGCAACACAAGGAAGGAGATAAGACGTCTTGCTGCTTTTCAGGCAAACCCGAAGGTGAACAAGGACAGTTGCGAAAAAAGTGCAAAAGTCGACCGGTTTTGTGCAAAAAGTGAAGTCTAAGGCTGGATTGAGATCATTCAAAGCTCAAACATGCCCAGATCATAACGCAAAGCATAAAAAATCGGTAAAAACACGGTCCAGAAAGCTTTATGAATAACTTCTCACCGAATTTCATGGTGTTTTGTCATAGATGATGAAACATTCTGCTTCAAAAAATTGAAATATCGCTCGTGAACGGAATTTTCAAGCTATGTCCATTTAGAATCCGGAATAATAAAATCATCTGTATCTCGGTAACGGATTGACGTACAAATAAGTTTGATACATCAAAACAAAGGTAATTCACTGTTCTGTTCACATATATCAAAACAAATCATTTCTCTTCGTTTCTAATGAAAATCGCACTTTCTTCTTTATTCCTCCCATCAAACGCTGCACACCTCCGGAGTCAACTTCCTTGGCACATTTGTTCCACATTTGGGTCAACTGAGTCACTGAGTCACTTTTCTTAAGCTTCCGCTTCATTATTGCCCAAAATCTCTCGATGAGCCGGAACTGTGGGCAGTTGGGTGGATTTATGTTTTTATCGATGAAATCTACGTTATTATCGCGGTACCACTGGATGACTTCCCGGCTGTAGTGGCAACTCGCCAAATCTGGCCAAAACATCCCGGGACCTTTATGGGCTTTAATGAAAAGTAGTACGCGGTTTTTGAGGCATTCTTCCTTGTACAGCTTCGAGTCCATCGTCTTATGCGTCACGAAACTTTGGTCTTTGCTCCGCAGCTGCACATCCCTTGCCAAATCATCAGTTTTTTTTGGCAAATTTGTCCATAAAAGCAAACTTAAACTTCGCAGGAACATCTCCACGTGCAGTCGCCATGTAGAATTTTTGGCCAGGAAGCTGTCCGAAATCCATTTTGACGTAGGTTTCATCGTCGATGATCAGGCATCCTTGGTACTTCGTCAAAACCTTCGTCAAAACAATTTCCGAGCTCGAGTTTTGGTGACGAAACTTTACTTCAACGATCTGTTCGGTTGCTTGCTGGCTCGATATGAACGATATCCTGCTCGCACACGAATTCTTCGAACGGTACTGCGAGCAGCAGCGTATTTTTGTGCGATTTCATTATCTGATAGTCCAGGGTTTGCTCTGACGGTTCTCAACACCTTCTGGTTCAGCTTGCGGTCATATGTTCCACTACGACGCTTACCTTGAGGCACTCGATCCACGCTCTCTCGCTCCCTGAAACGTTTGAGCACATCATACACGGTTGATTTGGCGATTTTCAACGTTTTTGCGATTTTTATTGCGGACCACGTTGGATTATCAACGTGGGTGTGCAGAATTTTTTCTCTCCTCTCGGCTCCCACACAGAAAGTGGGCGCCTAGCTAAACAAACCGCTTTAAAAGAATTCTTGCAGCGGTCACTTTCCGTGCCGCTGCAACACAATCCGTGATGGATGGATTGGATTCTAACTGGACAGAACTTTAACACAAAAACGTCTCTTGACGATGTCACTCAAAGAGTCATACTTGCATTTTAATGAAACCCATAAAGATGTTGAACTAAGCTTTAGCTCATTTGCAGCCTTACGGCCAAAACATTGTAAACTTCTTAGTAAATCAGGATCCCATAACGTTTGTGTTTGTACGATTCAGGAAAATGTGAATCTTATGCTCAACAGCTTAAAAATAAATCGCATTTTATGTGATCGCACTATCTATATGGAACAAATTCTGTGCGACTGACAAACTTTTGCCATCTTCGCGCGTGCATGCATTGTTACGATACGTCAACATCAGAATCAGCCATTTTTGAAAAATTAGAAGAGAATGAAATTAAAGAAGTGTCTTTTGAACAGTGGATTACGACTGATAGGTGTAATATTGAATTAAAGACTTAACCATCAGAAGAGTTTGCTTCCTTTTTAATGAAAAAGATTGATAAATTTATATATCATGACTATATAAAAAATAAGCAAAGTGAATTTTTAAAAACAAAAAAGAAAACACTAGAAAATGGTGAAGTCATAGTTATTTGGGATTTTTCTGAAAACTACACGTTTGTTCTTCAAGATTACAATTAAAAAGATTATTTTTATGTCAGACGGAGCAGCGTCGCAACATAATATTAAAAATAAATTTGCTAGCCTCTGTGGATTTAAAGATACGCATAATATTGAATTTTTTGCAACTTCACACGGCAAGAGTCCTTGTAATGCGATCGTAGATTCTCTTTAGAGAATGGCAGCTAGAGTTAGTTTAGCTAAGCAACACGATTATTCTATAACAAATGTTGGGCAACTTAATGACTGGGCAAATAATCGCAAAGAGGATCATGAAAAAAAATGACATTTTGCTATGTTTCCACGGATGACTACAAAGAGGCCAATAAGAAATTCGATCCGATTTTTAACAAAGCAAAACCAATTCCTGGAACTCAAAAATATCATTCTTACATTCCAGTCTGAAATAATCAAATTGCAGTTAAGGTATTTTCTAATAATGAACCCAAAATATTTAATGTATTCAAATGATCTGAAATGTAATCAATTTAATGAAAATTGAAAAAAAAAACAACAGCAGTATTCTTCTCTCCCTAAACAAAACTATCAGAAACACAAACATATCCAAAAGCATCAACTTTATTCTTTTCCATCGCGTCCAAACATAAACGGGTAAGCCTGACTGCCACCGTGTCTGAGAAAAAATGGCCTGTTTTTCTATAATCTATATGAAAAATACTTTTTGTTGTGGACATCACGACTAACAATCAAAAAGGGCCAAAAAAAATTGCGAAAAAAAAACATAAATTTCTGTTATTAAAATTCGCAATAACTTGAGAACGGCAAGGCTATTTTTGTATATTTAAAAAAAAAAAATTATCATTTTCAACATTTTTAAAAAAAAAATTCATACATGTTTAAAAACAAAAAATAAAAAAATTAAACAAGTGACTATCTTAAACTATTCACCAGCTTTGAGAACATAACATCAGTTTTTTTTTAAAATAAAGAGGATCGAATAGGGGGTCCTTCGAGAAAATGAACGTTTTATGTTTTTTAAGCATGAATTTACGAATTTTTTAGTTTCAGTATTTTTTTTTCTTGAAAAACACTTCATTACCTACAACTTTTTTCAATGCGACATTTTGATCAGATGAGTCGTTCGTGAAAAAAAAATTTTTGAAAAAATAAAATCCATATTTTAAATACGCCCTTGATGTATGATGTATGAATGATATGTACTACCACCCATTGTAGCGGAACTAAGTCTAACAGCAATGGGCTCTCCTCTCTGTTGGACTTGATCAAGCTTTAATAACTACTGATTATCCTAATCATGCCATTGTATGAAGGGCCAAAAAGGGGTTGGTGAATCGATAGGCAACATTACTTATACGAATCCACAGGAAAAAAAAAGAATCTCCTTCCAACAACAAGATTGAACAATTGGTCAAAAGAGCAAGCTAAAGGGTGATACGGTCAAAATTTGGTCAAGGGAAAACGCGTGTAAATCGGTGAAATCGTTTATTAAAAAAATCAAATTAAATTTCTTTTTCAAGTTCAATTAGTATAAAATTCAGGAAAAATATTCAGTTAGGCTTCCGCTTTTCCAAATCCAAATTGCCGGGCCTTACGCTTGACCCCTGCCATCAGATTTTGTACAGCCACCTTGTCCACCTTCTTCGCCGCAGAAAGCCAGTTTGCCTTGAACTGCTGCTCGTCCTTAGCAGTTTTTTTGGTCTTCTTTAGGTTCCGCTTGACAATAGCCCAGTATTTCTCAATTGGGCGGAGCTCTGGCGTGTTGGGAGGGTTCTTGTCCTTGGGAACCACCTGCACGTTGTTGACGGCGTACCACTCCATGGCCTTTTTACCGTAATGGCAAGATGCCAAATCCGGCCAAAACAGTACGGAACAACCGTGTTTCTTCAGGAAAGGCAGCAGACGTTTATTCAAACACTCTTTCACGTAAATTTCTTGGTTGACAGTCCCGGAAGCTATGAAAATGCTGCTTTTCAAGCCACAGGTACAGATGGCTTGCCAAACCAGATATTTCTTTGCGAACTTTGACAGTTTCGTGTGCTTGAAAATATCTGCTACCTTTCCCCTTCCTTTTGCCGTATAAAACTCCTGTCCCGGAAGCTGCTTGTAGTCGGCTTTGACGTAGGTTTCGTCGTCCATTACCACGCAGTCAAACTTCGTCAGCATCGTCGTGTACAGCCTCCGGGATCGCGCTTTGGCCGTCGTATTTTGTTTATCATCGCGATTTGGAGTCACTACCTTCTTGTAAGTCGATAGTCCGGCTCGTTTTTTGGCTCGATGGACGGTTGTAGACGATACACCCAGCTTATTTGCGGAATCTCGGAGAGATAGGTTAGGGTTTCGCTTGAAACTACCGGCAACTCGCTTTGTCGTCTCAGCGGCTTCCGGTTTTTCGATTTCCCCCCGATCCAGACTTCCTGGCTGTCGACAAACGTTCCCCAAACACTTTAATTACATTTGTAACGGTTGATTTGGCAACTTTTAGCGATTTTGCCAACTTTGCGTGCGAGTAGCTCGGATTTTCGCGATGCGCGAGCAAAATTTTGATACGCTGCTCTTCTTGCTTGGACGGCATTTTGACAACTGAAGAGTGAATTCCAAAATCAAAATAGGAGCAACATTCTACACACACACACCTTCAAAATGAGGGGTGTTCAGGTTTTTTAAATGCAAAATTGAAAGAAATACGTCAAGTTGATATTGACCAAATTTATCGCCCTTTATTTAACATGAGGGTGCCCCAATGGGGGGGGAGAAGAGCCCGCCCTCTTTTCTCAAATTGTATTGTTAACTATGGTGGTGGTGTTCTCCCCCTCTCCCCATGGAGTGTGTTTCAAGCGGGGGCGGTGGGTCCCCCCCCCTTTCGTAAATATTTATATAATAGTGTACATATATATTTATGTAAATGAAAAATACTACATGCATTCGTATCTATTATATATGATCTTCGTTCGGTTGATCCATATTTTCAATACGGACTTATAGAAAATTAGTCCAGGATTTTTTATTGAAACGTAGTTTTGGGTAGAAACCAACATATGGACAAAATTTCATTCAGATCGGAGAGAGTAGGGTCCAACCGTTTTGCTATTCTTGCTGGAAGTGCTCCACAGTCAAATTTTATTTGAATTGATGGTCAATTATCTGCTCAAGGAAAATTACAGGGATCCTCGCAAAACGAGTTATGATCTATCTAGCCCAATCTTAAAGAGTCAATATGATCCTATCCGAAACGATATTGATACCATTCCAAAGTTAGAAAATTATGTTTCCTGGTGGAATGATAGGCTAGGAAAATTACGCAAAAAAGCTAGAAAACTGTTCAATCGAGCAAAAATTACATCAAATTGGTCTCAATATAAAGAGACTTGGAGTGATTATAATAGAGAAATAAAAAGATCCACGCGGAAAGATTTGATGCACATTTGTAAAAACATAGAAAGTGTTCCTAAAACTGGAAGGCTTCAAAAGGTTCTCTCAAGAGACCGCTCAAATGGACTGGGTACGCTTAAAAATGCGGATGGGAACTTTCCTGAAAACGCTAAGCAAACTTTGGTATTAATGATGCATAAAGACTGTATTCGATGATATTTGGACACACAAAATAGTTCACCAAAAATTTTCCTTGAGCCCGATTCTTTTCAAACTTTCTGGAAATAGAGTACTACCATTTACGTTAAGTTTTGACGTCATTGGTTTATTGAACCTCTTCTCCCAACCCAAATGCCCGCACCTTTGCCTTGACCCCTTTCATCAAATTTTGGGCAATGATAGGACCGACTTGCTTACTTACTTTTAACCACACTTTCTTTAGTTCAAGTTCATTTTCTATCAGTTTTGGAGTTTTAACGAGCTTTGCCTTCATGATTGCCCAACATTTTTCAATTGGGCGAAGTTCCGGAGTGTTTGGAGGGTTGACGTCTTTTGGTTCAAAAACTACATTATTATCTTTGTACCAGTCTAAGACGGGCCGGGCATAGTGGCAAGATGCCAAATCCGGCCAAAACAGTGTCGGCCATCGTGAGATCTCAAGAAGGGCAGAAGTCGTTTTTGGAGGCATTCGTCCTTGTAGATTTGTCCGTTGACGGTCCCAGAGGTGATGAAGGGCTGACTCATTTTGCCACATCCGCAGATCGCTTGCCAGACAAGGAATTTTTTGGCGAATTTCGACAGTTTCTTCTTCCGTACACTCTCCGGAACGGCCAACTTAGAGGTGGCGACGTAGTGTTCCTGTCCTGGCATTTGTTTGGTGTCGGCTTTAATGTAGGTCTCATCGTCCATCACAATGCAGAACGGTTTTGTGAGCCACTTCCTGTACAGTTTTCTTGCACGAGTTTTGGCCACCGAGTTCTGTTTATCGCTCCGGTTCGGTGCCTTCTGGACCTTGTACACATGTAATCCAGAACGTTTCATTGTTTTCTGCACAAAACAAACTGAAACTTTCGCTTTTTTCGTAACATCCCTGATAGAAATGTTGGGATAACGCTTAAATTGGTTCAAAACCATCCTGACCTTCTCCGGATTTGATGTGCCACGTTTTTTGCCACTACCATTTTTCCGCTTGGTTGTTTTACGGTCTTTGAACGTTTTGATCACATGAGATACGGTTGAATGTGCGATTCCGAGCTGTTTTCCGATCCATCGATGAGAAGCGTTTGGGTTTTCGAAGTGAGTGCCCAACATTTGTTGGCGCACTATTTCTTCATTCGAAGCCATCACTGAAATCACTCGACCGATTTTCACGAAACTCATTACACAATTGACACAACACAATGAAATATATTCAGTTAAAATTTCAATAATTTTTACCCACACGCTAAAAAGTTACGAACAATTGCGTGTGTCCAAATTTCATCGAATACAGTCTTTACTCACTTTCCAGAGTCTCTTTTTTTCTACTGATTAACTGCGAGATCAAAACTGCATACAAAGTGGTGCACCTACAGCATTTACGGTGGAAAATAAATCTGACAAAGGCTCTGAAATCCTCAACAAAGAGCCTATAAATTTAGTAGATAAGATATTTACTTACTCTTAAACTTAATGGGCCATTGATTCATTTAGTCCCTTCAACTCGTCTGGTCCGGATGGAATTATTCCAGCACATGTCCAAAAAAGTAAATCAATAATAATTCCTTTAATTTAAATAATTTAAACAGCCACGTTTCAAAGCCAGTTTTTTATTGGGATACATCCCAAAAAAGTGGAGGCAAGTTAAAGTAGTAGTATTTATACCAAAGGCAATTAAAGAAGACAGGTCTGCGCCACATTCATTTAGGCCTATAAGGCTATCATCAATTTTTTTTATGTTAATAGAAAAACTTGTTGATGGATATGTTAAATCTGAAATACTAACCAATAGTCCATTATCAAAAGAACAATTCGCTTATCAGACAGTAAGGACAGGTAAATCAACTGTAACAGCCCTTCACACTCTAGTCAAAAATATAAAAAAGTCCTTCAATGGAAAGGAAATTCTGTGGGCAGCGTTTCTTGACATCGAAGGTGCTTTTGATAATGCTTCTTTCCATTCGATGATACAAATTATGACAAATCGTCGCTTCAGTGTTAAAATAATTAATTGGACTGTTGAAATGATATCCAAAAGAGAAATATCAGCAAATCTTGGAGGCTCAGAAGTAAAAGTAGAAAATGCATGGCCCTGAGTATACCGATCATTATATGATTCATAAGGACAATGCGGAAGAAAACTGCATGTAAAGCTGACATTCGTTTTTGTAACCGTGGTTAATCCTGAAGAACATGGATAGTAAAAAAGTGAAGTTGTATCTGAAAGGAACGGCAAGCTTTGTGTTGAAAATTTGAGAAACAATTGAAAAAAGGTGTTCAACAAAGCAAAGATGACCTTCTGGAGCTGGAAAAATCGATAAAATTGCCTTCTGTAGATATTTTACGAAGCAATATTCCCAAAAGAAGGGATAAAAAAGTTCTCAAAAGTCCGCGGAAATCTTCTGAGTGGAAAATATCAACTTGGAACAAAATATCAAAAAAGGTGAATTGTTGAAACAAATGGTCCATTTTACTGTACTATATTATTGATAATAAAATCTACATGAACGAACAACATATTAAATAATGCAACGGAAAAAACTGATTCCGTATTTTTTAAATGCATCGAATGATATTATGCTTCCAAACAAACAGTGACAAGTCTAATTCCTAAAGCTTGCTCATAAATAAAACCGATCTTCATACCGTCAATTGAATACTTTTTTATTCAGATCTCATTATCATTAAGCCACGATCAACTTCTGTCCTCCGACTGCGATTGGGGCACCGTGGTACGATCCGTGGGTGACCGCAATATGCTTCGATACTGGAACCGATGAGAGATATCCTCCTTTGTATCCTAGGCCATAGACTGACGCACCAGCACCGTAGGTTCCCCATGGTTGTCCCCAAGGATAAGCTGTCTTAGCCACGTTGGCCTGAACTACGGTCTTGTGTCCATACAGGCCATTGTTGTAGATGGAGGCGGCAGGAGACCAAGCAGAGTCGGACCACGAATTGACGTATGGATGAGCGTTCCAGTTGGCAGCGGTGGTGTGGGGCCAAGTGTTGTATGCTCCATGTGCGTAAACTCCGTTCGATGGCCACACTGAGGCACTGCCGACTGGCCAGGATGGGTAGGACGCAACCTCCGGGATGTAAGATGCTTGGGATGCAACCGCAAGGGTTAAAGCGATGATTGCGATGAAAACCTGTCAGAATGGAACATTAGCTGATGTTGAGAATTTCGCGATTGGAGGAATATTACCTTCATTTTCAAATTGATAAGAGTGCTCTGAGCTTCTGTTGTTTGAAGAATGGAAATCTGTTAACTGATGTCGATAGAGAGTGAATTTTACGTTTTTATACTGTTATTCAATTGCACGTTCTTAAAATTATCAATGCAATTCATAACCTTCTAATAATTGTCCACTACATACAGAATGAGTGCAGCTAGACCATGAACATCCTGTAGCTAGTAGCGAAAATTTCCTTTCGCGATTTACGGAGAGCAGTCAACCGTGACGTTTGAACCTGCTTTTAGCCACGGTTAAAAATCAAAAGAGTATAAAAACAATCCGTTACTCGAACTGCTTCATCAGTTAACAGTTTATCATTCTTTCAGCAGTTGACACTCAGTAAATTCTAAACCAGTTCAAAATGAGAGTAAGTTTTATCGCATTGGGAGAAATGAAGCAACAGATTATGATTTAAATTTTCCACAGGCTTTCGTCGCAATCATCGCTTTGACTCTTGTGGCTGCATCCCAAGCATCTTACATCCCGGAGGTAGCATCGTACGCATCCTGGCCAGTCAGCAGCGCCTCAGTGTGGCCATCGAACGGAGTTTACGCACATGGAGCTTACAACGCATGGCCCCAAACCACCGCTGCCAACTGGAACGCTCATCCATACGTCAATTCGTGGTCCGACTCTGCATGGTCTCCTGCCGCCTCCATCTACAACAATGGCCTGTATGGACACAAGACCGTAGTTCAGGCCAACGTGGCTAAGACGGCTTATCCTTGGGGACAACCATGGGGAACCTACGGTGCTGGTGCGGCAGTCTACGGCTCGGGATACAATGGAGGATATTTGTCATCGGTTCCAGTATCGAAGCAGATTGCTGTCACCCACGGATCATACCACGTTGCTCCAGCCTCAGTCGGAGGACATAAGTTGGCTTGGGCTTAAAATTTCGGAATCGTAATAAATGTTGCACTATTCACAGAATACATATAATGTGTCTTTGACGTTTATGAGAATGGTCATATCACAGGGTCGGAAAGTCATTGGACGATCGTTTAAGACTACGTAGCTGGATGTGGATTGGACGTTGATGAAACTCAAAACATGAAACTCCTGTTCAATATTTTCTAGAAGATGTGGGTATTTATCAAAATATTTTGAAGATAAATCGGAGTGAATTTTCGGATCCTTTCTAGGTGGTTATCATGTTTAATGTAATTGATTTGAAGATGTTATAATATAAAAGAAATGTGTGATAAATGATCAATATCTTTCATTTAGTTTCGCGAATTAACATGCGTATTTCATTTTCAATATGTGAAAAGAACAAGAATGCAATGGATTCTGTTCTGGTGTTTGCTTTAACATGATTTTTTGTTCAAAATACTCTTCAAATCACGCAATTTATTTATACGTTATTTTTTTTGCATTTACATCATTATAAGTCTTAAGCAAAGCATGTTCAATTTTATCATGGTTTGACTGGTATGTGGTTTTATGTTGGTGGGGGGGGGGGGGGGATATTGAGTGGGGAACGGGGAGGCTGGAGTGTTTGGGTGGGGGGGGGGGGAAAATTGGTTGGGAGGTGTGGGGGTGGTGGTGGGGGGGGGGGGGGGGGGGGGAAAAAAGGGGGGGGGGGGGGGGGGGGGGGGGGGGGGTGGGGGGGGGGGGGGGGGGAGGGGGGGGGGGGGGGGGTGGGGGGGGGGGGGGGGGAGAAAGGAGAAGGAAGAGAAGGGAAGGGTGGGGGGGGGGGGAAGGGGGGGGGGGGGGGGGAAAGAAAGGGGAGGGTTTGAGGGGGGGGGGGGGGGGGGGGGAAAGATACAATCACTTGGTATGAGCAAAATTACGTTATTAACGTTCTCTAGGATAGTAATCCACCAAATTGTCCACAGCTCCGCCCGATTGAAACATACTGGTCAATGGTCAAGGGAAACCTCAAAAGGCTTGGTGGAGAGATATCAACGATCCAAGAATTTCGTTCTAAGTGGCTTACTGCTTCGAAGAAAATTGAACAAGGACACCATGCAAAAATTGATGAAAGGAGTAAATAAGAAAGTGCGTGCAACAGCTTATGGAAATAAATCCATATAAATGGATGTGCAGTTGTGTTGAGTATCACATTTATCTATAAAATGAAATCAATAATATGAATCAACAACATGTTGTTTATTTTCTGATATATTTTTGTATGTCCGGATTTTGGTGTGAACGGCCTTTAATAGTTGTATATGGAGCCTTACAGCTCTTGATACACTTATGCTGCCCCATTGGAGTGCTACCGTTCCTACCAAAAAAATAACTGAGTTGTCTGGAAAACAACTGAGAAATCAGGGCAAAGTAGGGAAAAGCCGGACAATAATGCAATAGTCGTTTTTGAAATGTTGGATGTTTTATCTTTTTACCAAAATGCTCTACAGTTGAACACCTATGTGCCAAGTATTGAAACAAATCGGCTGAAAAAATATATCTTCCGGAATTTTTCAAAGTTGCTCAATTCTATCAAATTTGTTACTATTTCTTCATGCCGAGAACTGCGTTCTTCTCGTTGTAGTTATTTGAGAATATTTTCTACATGGACACTTAAATTGTGTTTATCTATATAACGTATGCATTTAAAAAAATGACGGATTTTATCCATTTTTCATGCAACTACTATGCCTTCTACTGGAATTGCATCTCGTTCATTGTTTTCGCAGCCGTACGTTGACAGCTGAGAATGCGGATAAATTTATAAAATTTTATTTAAATTAATAATTAATAAAAATAATCATTAATAAATTAATAAAATTAAATTAACATCAGTTTATAAGTATTCTCGCAATTAGTTCCAACGATTAGCATCTTGCATCCATCCATCACTGAAAGTTGTGATCTCAACACAAGAGCATCAATAACAGAATTGACCGCGACCCAAATCACCATCAAGAGTTTTGCAAATCAAAACAAATCATTCACCTAGTTACTATGCGTCACCAAAACATAACAATTGAACTGTCAAATTACCATGGCACACATGGGCATCTATTGGCACCACGATCGGAACATCAGCACTCATCGTAACGTTTAGAGGCACACTAAAAAAAATCCCGTGTTCTTTCGCCATTTTCCTCATTGAACGCACTGGATTCGTCCGAATGTTCCTTTTGATGGAAGCGATAACACTCCGAATCCGAGCTGACCTCGGACAACCGGTGGCCACCAAGACCCGTTTCACGGTCCACCGAGAGACTCCCTCGGCGATTGAAAATTCTTTTCGCAACATTTGCGCTTGGGTAAAATCACGAATACGCTACAACTTCGTTATGGTGCAACTGTCAAACTAAGTAAATCGGCATCTTTTACTCGCAGCCTACTGTGAATTATAGCTTACATGCAAAGAAACCCAAGGCATTGTATGCACAGGTGAAACGGGAACCATATTTGTACGATGGTGCAAACATTATCACGCATACGGTACAAAAATGCATTAAAACAGAATTCAGTGTACTACACCCAAATTGAAAAATTAATTTCGCATGAAGATTTGCTATACCAGGCAGAAGAAATTTATCATTTTTATCGTTCCATTGAGTATCCAATGACACATTTCTTTCATTTTTCTTTAAACATTTTCAAATCAATTACATCTAACATGAAACCCTCTTTAGAATGGCTCCCAAAATTTACTTTAAATTCTTTAAAAAAAATTTGATAAATCCCCACAATTTCTGCAAAGCAATGTCTAGAAATAAAGAAATCAATGCCCCATCTAGATCCTGTTACTAAGACTCATACGATCGTTCAATGACATTTTTTCGTTGTAATATTTCCTACCCATAATCGCGAAAGACGCATTTTATTCTGTGAATAGTGCAACATTTATTACGATTCCGGAAATTTTAAGCCCAAGTCAACTTGTGTCCTCCGACTGAGGCTGGAACAATGTGGTACGATCCGGGAGTGACAGCAATCTGCTTCGATACTGGAACCGATGCCAGATATCCTCCGTTGTATCCCGAGCCATAGACTGCCGCACCAGCTCCGTAGGTTCCCCATGGTTGTCCCCAAGGATAAGCTGTCTTAGCCACGTTGGCCTGAACTACGGTCTTGCGTCCATACAGGCCATTGTTGTAGGCGGAGGCGGCAGGAGACCAAGCAGCGTTGGACCATGAATTGATGTATGGATGAGCGTTCCAGTTGGCAGCGGTGGTTTGGGGCCACGCGTTGTATTCTCCATGTGCATAGATTCCGTTCGATGGCCACACTGAGGCGCTGCTGACTGGCCAGGATGGGTATGACGCAACCTCCGGGATGTAAGAAGCTTGGGATGCAACCGCAAGGGTTAGAGCGATGATTGCGATGAAAGCCTGAGGAAAATTTTAATCATAATCTGTTGCTTCATTTCTCCCAATTGCGATAAAACTTACTCTCATTTTGAACGGGTTTAGAGTTTACTGAGTGTCAACTGCTGAAAGAATGATAAACTGTTAACTGATGAAGCAGTTCGAGCAACGGATTGTTTTTATACTCTTTTGATTTTTAACCGTGGCTAAAGCCGGTTCAAACGTTACGGTTGACTGCTTTCCGCAAATCGCGACAGGAAATTTTCGCTACTAGTAACAGGATGTTCATGGTCTAGCTGCACTCATTCTGTATGTAGTGGACATTTATTAGAAGGTTATGAATAGCCTTGATAGTTTTAAGAACGTGCAATTGAATAACAGTATAAAAACGTAAAATTCACTCTCTATGAACATCAGTTAACAGATTTTCATTCTTCAAACAACACAAGCTCAGTGCACTCTTATCAATTTGAAAATGAAGGTCATATTCCTCAAGTCGCGATATTCTCAACATCAGTTAATGTTCCATTCTGACAGGTTCTCATCACAATCATCGCTTTGACCTTTGGGGTTGCATCCCAAGCATCTTACATCCCGGAGGTTTCGTCCTACCCATCCTGGCCAGTCAGCAGCACCTCAGTGTGGCCATCGTACGGAGTTTACGCTCATGGAGCATACCACGCGTGGCCCCAAACCTCCGCCAACTGGAACGCTCATCCATACGTCAATTCGTGGTCCGACTCTGCATGGTCTCCTGCCGCCTCTATCTACAACAATGGCCTGTATGGACGCAAGACCGTAGTTCAGGCCAACGTGGCTAAGACAGCTTATCCTTGGGGACAACCATGGGGAACCTACGGAGCTGGTGCGTCAGTCTACGGCTTGGGATACAACGGAGGATATCTGTCGTCGGTTCCAGTATCGAAGCAGATTGCGGTCACCCACGGATCATACAACGTTGCTCCGGTTGTGGTCGGAGGACAGAAGCTGATTGTGGCTTAAAGTTAATTGAATCTGAATAAAAAATGTTCATGTGATGGTATAAAGATTGGTTTTACTTCTGAGCATGCTCTAGTTATCAAAGCTGAGATGTATGTTTGAGAAATACGGATGTTTAGAAATCGGTTCAATCAGTTAAAAACAATCAATTTACTGAACTATTCATTTGAAAATTTCAGAAGATTTCCGTGGATTTTTTCTCAGGGCTCTTCTAAGATTGAGACAATTGAACAAAGTTTGTGACGGCAATTGGCTTTTAAGCATTGCAGTTGTCAGTGGTATGCAGATCGGTTATTACGGTGTACTGAGGGTTATTCCGAGAGTCAAAATGACGTTTGTCACTTGGTGAAGTGAGAAAACGCACTGTATCATTCTGACCAGCGTTTTATTGAAATTTTGGAAAACTGGTATGAGATTTTTGTTGATTCTAGTAAACTTAATTTACTTGTTGGTGATTTTAATATCAATAATTTTGATAATAATAATTCGAAGCATTTGAAACGATAAGCAGATTTCTTTAATTTAAAACAATTGGCTAATGGATATACGCGTATTTTCAGACACAGTCAAACTTTGATGGACCATTTGTACTGTAATTATGATTCTGTTTGTGTTGTTATAAACTCTTACTTGAAAATAACGTATCGTGAAATCATTATTATTAACGTTGAAGATAATAGTTGTGTTGACAGCGATTGTGTGAAATTGAAGTGTTGGAAAAAGTATTCGAAACAAGTATTTTAATACTTGTCGAGAGAAATGTGGATTTTCAAACAAGTACCGGTTCTCTAGATGAAAAATTGACAGACGTCTTAAAAATATGTACCAATAAACTCGTCGAACATATTTTTTTTCAAGTAAAGAACTCAAACAGCTGGTACAATTTGTAAATATTGCGTCTTAAACGTAAAAGAAACAAGCTGTACAAGAACTGGTGTGGAACTAATAGGCATGTCTTTTTGCGCGATACAAATATTCTCAATTCGTTGAAAAAAAAAACTTTTTGTGAATATATTCAGAGGAAAATCGATTTGCATCAAAAACAACAGCAAAGATTTATGGAAAAAATTGAAATCCTTCTTAAAAGAAGATTTAATGATTATTTCGTCGATAGTATTTTGTCAATCAATCAACGAAATAAAAGAGCCAATTAATGTTAACTGTAGTTTTGAAAGTTTTCACCCAATATTGTTGGGGGATCTAAAATTTGTTATTCTTTGAATAAAACGGCTGGAGTAGATAACGTAAAGAATGTGCACACCAAAAAGTAGTCGTCGGAAATGCCCTTATGCAGTCTTCTCCGTGTACGCTTTGATAATCCGATCACTACTACATGAATATTAATGTATGTGTGCTATGATGAAGACGCTGTTTGGCTACAGTAACCTTTATTCAGTAAAATGGCGTCGAATCAAGAACGCGATTCTGATTCTCGTTTCGTCGCGGAGAGGAAGAAAGTGATTAAAGAATTTAAGAAGAAACCGAATATCTCCGTTCGTGATGTGGCGAAAAAAGTGAAAATGTCTCCATCGTTCGTCCAGAAAGTGAAGAAAAGTGCAGGCTTGAAATCATTCAAAGTAGCTGTTGCTCCAAATCGTAACGACAGCCAGAACAAGAGCGCAAAATCTCGATCGAGAAAATTATATGACACTATGCTGAAGGAATACGACTGCATAATATTGGACGACGAAACATATGGCAAAGCTGACTTTAAGCAGATACCGGTACTACAGTTTTATACCTCGTTGCAAAAGAGGAAATGTTGCTGATCGTTTTAAGCAAAAAAATTGTCGAAGTTCCCAAAAAATACCTCGTATGGCAGGCAATATGTGGATGCGGTCTCAGAAGCGACATCTTCATCACGACTGGCACTCTAAATGGACAAATTTACGTAAAAGAGTGTCTGAATAAACGACTGTTGCCGTTCATTCGGGAACACAACGGTTCGGTGCTGTTCTGGCCTGAACTGGCATCTTGCCACTATGGAAAACTGGCTAAGGATTGGTACATTGCTAATGGTGTAAATATTGTCCCAAATTATTGCAATCCGCCAAATTCGCCAGAACTCCGTCCGATAGAAAAGTATTGGGCTCTGGTCAAGAGGAATCTTCGAAAAACGAATAGCGTAGCAATTGATGAGAAAAGCTTCAGGCGTAATTGGCTGAAAGCTGCAAAATTTGTGACGGATGACACTTTGCAAAAACTGATGGAAGGTGCAAACGAAAGGTGCGGGCATTTGGATATAACAGGTCAAATTGACTTAACTGTATATGTTTTATATTTGTATTTATATGAAGTCTTAAATAAATTATTTACTTTTGAATTTCTCATATTTTCCATTTAATACCACTAATTTCCCGTTGACTACTTTTTGGTGTGCACATTCTTTACTTAAATGCAAGAGTAGTACAAGATTGTTTTAATGTCATCGGAAACAACCTGCCGGATCTAATTAATGAATCGCTGCAAACTGGCACGTGCCACAAGTTTGGAAAGAAAATTCCCATCCATAAAGTCGCTGGAACGATTAAAGCCGAAGAGTTTCGTCCTATTAACATGTTGCAAACTTAAGAAAAAGTTTAGGAACGTTTTGTAAAAGGCCAGCTGTTAACGTATTTAAATTGTAATAATTTGATTGCGCCGAAACAATCGCGAATATCGCGAAGGTCATTCTTGTGAAACAGCGTTAAATTTAGTGTTAGCAAAATGTAAAGAAAATGTAGAGCGTAAAGATACGATTATTGCTGTTTTTTTTGGCTAATCAGAGACAATCCAGCGCTTTGGATTTTCGGGTTTTGCATACAGATGGTTCGAAAGCTATTTGTCTGACAGAACATTGAATTTTTTTTTTAAACCCGAAAGATTTTAGATTTTAGGGATTTTTTTAACCAATAGTGAGCCGTCTGGTTGAATGTCAGAAATGTCTTGAAAATGCGTTTCTTGCCCATAGTTTTTGAACTAAGCGGAATTTTTAATTACTGGCAATGTGCTTGATTTTGTCGGCCTTTTTGATCACGGTGCTATGCTCAATAAAATTTGAAGTTGAAATCAACGGCATTTTTTATTAACAACATTGCTGTATAGTGATGGAAAGTGATCCAGGAGTTTATATCTGTAAATGGAATCAGACCGGTTTGTTTTTTGTTTGTAAATCTGATTAATTATTTGTTGTTCAAAATTCAATTATCCTAAAGATAAATCGTCCAGCTAAAACCTTTGTGGGGGTATGTGGGGAGGTCTCAGTTTCCTTAAAATTTGTATTTTTTTTTTTTGTTTTAATTTGTTTTTTTTATGGATGTTTTGCAAACTTATTATTTTTTATATATATATTGTGAAAAGTAAGTTTTTTCTTTGTTCTTCTTGCTTAAGAAATAGATAAAATAATATTTAAATTTTAGATTGCGAGACAACAAAAAAAACCAAAAAATGTGCTTAGGAGATAAATTCTTTTTTTTAATAACTATATAATAATTTAATTCGTCTAAGGTCGTTGTGTTTTTTTGTGTGTGTGTTTTTTTGGTTGGAAATTTTTAATGTTGAAATACTGTGTTTTGGGAAGGAAAATTTTTAATTTGTATCGTGGCTAAAAACGAAGGTGGAAGGTTAATGTTTTTTTAATATATTGTATATATCGTGCGTAAGTAATACACCTGATATTTTTTCATTAAATGATCATGTCTTTGATTTTATACTTTCAACACTAAGTGTGACCCCACTTTCAACACATTCAACTCTGCTCCAGTCCAGTCGATGCAGCATTCTTTCGACAAATTTTTTAAGGTATTCCAAATCAATATGTTCCCAGGCTGTTTCGAGAGCTTCAAAATAGTTATTTTTTATGGTTACTGATGTCTTTTCCACTTTATAGTCCAGATACCCCCAAAGACTTTCAAGAGAGGATCGAAGTAAGCTTTGGGCGAGAGCGGACGTGTTGAATTTTTGGTGTTAGATGTTTCCTTCAATTTTTAAAAGTTTTGAAATTTCAAAGTTTCCCTTGAGAAAAATACAGTCTGTAGTGACAAGAAAATAATAAGAATGATAAGTAATTTCCAT
>JAHHFK020002610.1:0-67500 GCA_024533555.2 Aedes koreicus
TAAAGGTTGTCCCATATCAACTTGCATCACGGAAAAAAACGCTGTAGAAAATTACCCATTGGATATTTTCTCTTGAAAATTTGGTTAGAAGTAGTTTAGAGTGTCTTTTTTTTGTTGTATTTTTATCGCTGTCGCGTCATCCGAGAAGCAACGTCGCGAATTGATTTTGCGCAAGCACCTGGAAAATCCTCAACTCTCTCATCGGAACATCGGAAAACAACTCGGAATCGTGCAGTCAACGTTACTACGAAACTCTGAGCATCGAACGGAAGGAGAAATGTGGTCAGAATGGATGTTTTATTAGTGATCAGGATCACAAGGGGGAAGTTGGGAGAGCGGGGAGGGTAAAGGGAAGGTTGTAGAGGGGGGTAACTTTAGTTTTTTTTTAGAGAGGAGAGAGAGAGAGAGAGAGAGAGAGAGAGAGAGAGAGAGAGAGAGAGAGAGAATTACACCGTCTTCAACCAGTTGCTGCACAGACTGAACACTTAACATTATACAACGGACAACACAACGCCCGGTGGACCCATATAGTAGGGACATTATCGAGTTCCGTCGGCTGGAGCGGGAATCGAGCCCTCACTTTGTGACAATCCACCTGAACGACGGGTGGATTAACTTTTCTGCTCTCACCCAAAGTATTTTACAATACCCGTCCGATTTTGGCAACAAGATTAAACTATTCTAGACTTGATCTGGAATGAAAAAAAAAAAGATTTTAAAAACTCTCGATTTTCCCCAAGTTTCAAAATCGAATCCCATTAAATAGGAACCATGCTGAAATCTAACGGGTACTGTAATGTGTCAAAATATTCATTTTACAGTCATGTTGGATTTTTGTATACGACAACCACGGAGTTTGTTAACAGTTTTTACTGAAAATGTACTTTTCCTCGCGACCCGCTCGCCCACACTGAAAATTAAATTTCGTTTTTATTACGAAATCGAATGTAGAACTAACAAATCTATTCGTTGTTTTCTACACCGAAATTGATTTGTACTTTTCAAGAAACTACCTTCGTATTCAATGCCACAATGCTGTTACATAACTGTTAAAAGCACGAAGCATTAGTTGACACAGAAAGAACACTCGTTCATTGTACGAAAACAATACAAAATGCTACGAATATTTTGTTATCAATAAGAATGCATGGTTACATGATTGACTGACAGAACTTCTATATCGACTCAGTATGTAATTGAAAAAAAAAAAACGCAAACCACGAGGAGTTGTTCAGATTTTTTTTTTAATATTTCTGAAATGAGGTTCGAACCTGTATTTTTGGGAAGACTTGTTATTGAATCCGTGGTTGATCTCACTAAGCCATGGTGACTCGTTAGAAGTTACTTGATTAATGAGTATGAACTTATAACTCTCGATAGCGCTTTAATTTTTATTTTGGGATAAATCAATGATTCCAGCCCACCCAAGCAGCAAAACCAACATGTATGAGTACGATTGAAGAAAAGCAGTGATAGGTTGGTCTTCACAAAATTCATTTCGTGCATTGTACAAAAAGGTGTAATGACAGCATTTCACCAGATGACAAGCATAAGGAATGTTTCATACAAATTACGAGGAATTTATTCTATGAACAAAATCCATGTTTACGAAACAAGGGAAAGCTAATTCACGAAAATAAATTTTCAGTGCATATACTGACAAAGCAACACCGCAAAAACATCGTTTTTTTACTCACCGTGCTCACACCGTTTCAATAGATTTTTTTTTTTAATGGTTGTTCAAATAATAAGTGGTTAGCTTTTAACAAACATACATTTTGAGTTTTGGTGGTTTATAGCTTATGGTTTGTGTCCTCTTAACTTACCTTCAGTTTAATTATTTTCTCTGTTTTATCTAAACAGGAAAATCATGCATAACTTTACAAACCGACGTAAGTTGCGATTGTAAGCAAGCTGTGATTTTTGTGATAAATTGTTGCTACTTGTATTCTTAATACACGAGTAATAAGAAATAATTTAGGAAGTTTTATTCATCAATGACGAAAAGGAATTCATATGCGTTCTATCTGCTACTCCTCAATATTTTTAAAATAGTTCAGATACACTGGTGCATCTGCGTTTTGAAATTTGAACCGATTTATCTGATATGATCCAAGTGAAACACGATCTGTCGAAACGGTATAGTGTCGATGGTATAGTGTCGTCGTATCAAGTGGAGTGTATCTGAGTAGTATAAAACAAAAACGGTGTATTATTGAATGTTATTAAAATTGTTGTTCAAATTCGAGAAAAACCATCATTTTGCATAATTTTCTCTTCGTGGTTATTGCAGCGGCATTTATTTAGTTTTGTTCGTTTGTTTCTTTTAATTACATTTATGGTACTACTAGATAACAATAAATCAAAGAACTGCTAATAATTTACAAAAATCATTGCGCAATTCACACAATGTGCACTCACCAGCAGAGCACTTTTCCGAAATCAAATTTAGAATGAGAAGTAATGAACATCGACTTTAATAGTAGCTTTCTTCTGGGTTCATGCGAGTGTTCTCGACTTGTTGTGGTATGTATTTGATTGATGAATTTCCTACCAATGAACCTATTCAACTTAGTATTGTTTTAAAACCGAGTGCTAACCGAGTGCTTATGTATGTATTCTATCCGGTGATCCGTTTTGTTACAAACATTCTTCTATTTATGAACACGCGCCGAACCATCGCACATAAATTCAGCGCGTTTTTTTTTCCCATAGAAACGGATAAAATCTTTGAAGGGGGGTAGCTCTCGAATCTTCCGGTCCGCCTCTAAGCATCTTGCTATGAGGTACCAGGTGGGTCTCCACTGGTGGACTGCCTGTCGATCTGCCAAATTTGGAAGACGTCTACATTGAGTTATCTCAAATTATAATAATCCGTCCACTATATCACAATATATTGGGATTGGTTGAGCAGATTGGAGATAATGAAATCATTGGGTATAGGAACCAGTCTCCCCCGGTTGGTGCTAAACGGATGAGCCTGGACATCAATAGAAGCATAAAGTTGCCAGAAGGCACGAAATGCATCTACGCACTCTTATTTTTACCAAATCCCTCAATCGCAAATTTAAATGGATTAGCATAGATTGTTCTTAAGAAGCCTCTACTTGATTGATACAGTTGTAAAAATTGAAAGTTTATGAAAAAGAGTATGCTTCGAGCATCGGCTGTGAAAGGTTGTGTCGATGCTTAATTACGCACTATTTTGCTATCGGGCATGGCGCGTTTCGTATTGTTTCGGTTATCTATAATTCAGCGATGCGAGTGATCGAGTGAGCATAGAAAAAAAAAAAAAACTACAAAAATGCTTCATGGTGAGATGTGGTGGTTCGCCGGGCTGGTGGACCGGTGGTGAGGATCACAATTAATTTTCATCCATAATATTGGTTTGCCATACTCGCCGTGTCACTTGGAGAAAGTAAGCCACTATACCTTTTTGTGAGTGGCTCCAATACCATCCTTACTATTGGTTTAAATCGGTTCAAATCGGATTTCCAGCATTATAGAGAATCTTTTTGTTTTTCCAATGAAAAACCACCACCACACTTTGTGAGTGGCCCCAATAGCATCCTCACTGTTGGTTTAAATAGGTTCAAATCAGAAATCGGTACTAATATTTAAATATTTCACTAAACGCCGCGTGAATTCAGCTTATCGTTTACCAAAAAGAATCCTGCTGCCACCCAATCCTGTTATCCAACATCCCAGTGAAAGTGCAGAGGCGGTCTCGGCTTCCAATAAAACGAGTATCACGTCGACACATTCCTACCCTTTTCTTATTTGACATGCATTCGGGTGAAGCAGGCGCCAGTATTGCCTTAGTTTGGGATGACCAGTTTTTACACATTGAGGATGTATGCTAGTCTCAACCATCATCTGTTGGTTCTCTGTGTTATAACAGCTGATCTGGCAGCAACGGAGTAGCAACCTTGGGCGGTCAATCATGCTCATTATCTTGCTCATGCTCATAGAAAGGGATAAAATCTTTGAATAGGATAAGACCACTGCAACTTCTCGCACTGATTAGCATGCTGTCTTGCTTTCTCACACGCTTATCAAATTACTGGTCTGAAAATCGGATACGATTCGTCTCGTTTCACCTGGATTATATCGTAGCATGTGCTCCATTAATATCTCTTGGATACAGAAACAATATTTCAAAATACTGAATCAAACTGTAAGATATGATTAACATATATTCTCAATAATACGAAACTACAGTACCGTAAAACGGGATATTATTGATCAGCGGGGTAACATTGATCGGTTTGGCCCATATCATGAATAGTTCAAATATACATTTTCCGTTGATACACTTTCTAACTATGAATTATGAATTATGTTTCTCAATCTGGTGTTATTTGACTTCCGAAAGCTATAACATTGGTTAAAATATTACGTTTTTTGATTGCCAAGAACTGAAAATTGAACTGAGCATAGCTTTTTCCACTTTCAGCTAGCGGGAAAAAAAACCAATCAATGCTTGAATCATAGTTAACATTACTAGAGATATTTTTTTAGATACGCTAGGTTAGCTAGGTTGGGTTTACTATTTAAAAAAAAATCTCATGGATGTCCGCTTTTTGCGCTTTTTTGCTACAACTTATTACAAAATCGAGGCGACTTCGCGCTTTTTCATTGAGGTAAAGGGACAATCTCACAAACATTAAAAATAAATAATAAAAAATTGAAACAAACATTAAAAATCTAAAAATAAAATCAAAAGTTAGGGGGGGGGGGGCAACGGCCCCACCCTGCCCCCCTCTGGCTACGCCTATGATTTATCGAATATATTTGTCTTAATTTGGTGTTTGTTGTTGTAAACTCGCATAATTTCCCAGGCGCATTAATTTCTGACTCTTATTGTGCCAATATTCACCACAAAATTATATGCGCACATGATTTGGAGCATAATACGCTGTAGAAAACTCAATTTGTTTTGGATATATTGCTATCAAACAAAATTTCTCGCAATACCAAACCTTTTTACTCAGATATTATTTACTGCTAAATTAATCAAAGAGCAGAGAATCGAACAAAGCAGAACAACAAAAACCAACCTCGATATCACAGTGAAGTTTGACAGCTGTGGCCATTTGGCCCTATGCTGGTTTTCATGGCAGCCAAAAGGTTTTATTAAGGTTCTCAAGTGGTCATAACATCTTTCACTAGACATTTTTAAAATCTGTACGTTCTTATAAAGGTTTTATTAACTTATTAACCGTCTATAGAGTGGACCATTTTGTACAAGTTTCAGCTTTAAAGAAGCATAGAGGAGATGTTGATAGACAAAACAGTTTTGAATGTAGTTTTATCAACAAAGCCGGGAGAAGTGCTATACGGCTGGAATAAAACTAAAACTGTTACTTGGGATACACGCTAAGGCGATCCAGCTGCGCTTGACCGCATTGCAAACGTTGCAGGCAACAAACACTTCTTTACCTGCAGATGTGTCTGGTAGTATTGCTGCTTCTGGAGACAGCTTTGGGCAGAAGCACGCTGAGGAAGTGACAGATTGCTTGGATGTCGACCATCAGTAACGACTTCCTGATCCTGATTCCGAACGATTCCATACACTTTCGGGATGATCAATTACGTGAGACAAATGCTTCTTGAATATCTTTTTTTTTTTTAAATTTAATGGAATAAAGCGGTTAACAACGTTTGATTATTTGGTTTATTGCTTACTAATCCATATTACGGACATTCTCAAATCCCAATGATTCGATATTCTGACTTAAGCCGTTTGCAGGGTTGAATTTTTTTCCACATTTGCGGAAAACACGGGTGCAGTCAAAGTTGGTGATTGTATTTAACGTCGCAGAAATTGTTGTTGTAAGGATCGGAAATGCTATTTTCTACGTAAACACGTTGTAGTTTTTTCTTGCAATATCCAAAACTATACTCAGTAGAATTGAAAAACGGTGTGAGGTATGTATCCACATTAATCCGGACACCTTCAAATCATTGTAACTTTTGAAATATTGCACGTAGGAATGGCAAATTTCACTGTGGTATAGCTGAGAGTCTATGGTGAAATATACTATGATTGATGTTTACATTTCATGCTTAGTATTCAAGATGGCGACGAAAGAAAAACAAGTGTGCGAGCGAATTTTGTACGGGCGTACGGCAAATCCTGACTTGTCAATACGGGACCTTGCAAAAACGTTGGATTTGCCTAAATCTACTGTTCACGATGTGCTCAAATCATTTTCGGAACGTTTGACGGTGGAGAGGAAACCGAGAAGTGACAAAAACATTGGACGCGCTGATCCTGTCATGGACCGAAAGGTGAAAAGGATATTAACGAAAAACTCAAATCTCTCCATTCGAACGGTGGCTCGTAAAATAGGGATGTCGCCTGGTTTTGTCCAAAAATCAAAACAACGTTTGGGACTTAAGTCGTATAAAGTAAAAACAGTTCCAAATCGCAACGACAAACAGAACTTGGCAGCAAAATCACGGGCTCGACGTTTGTACTGCGAATATTTGACGAAGTTTTCATGCGTTGTTATGGACGATGAAACTTATGTCCTGGAAGATTTCAAGCAGCTTCCAGGGCTGGCTTTTTATTCTGCTATGGCCAGAAATGCTACAGCTGAGCATTTCAGAACGAAGAAGGCATCGAAATTTCCCAAAAAATACCTTGTGTGGCAAGCAATTTGCACGTGTGGCAAAAAGAGTAAATCTTTCGTCACTACAGGCACAATCAACAAGGAGATCTATCAGAAAGTGTGTCTGCAGAAGCGATTGCTACCCTTCATCAAAAGTCACAAAGAAAAACCTTTGTTCTGGCCCGATTTGGCATCATGCCACTATGCTAAAACTGTGATGGAGTGGTACCAAGCAAATCAAGTGAACATTGTACCAAAAACCTCAAACCCGCCAAATTGCCCAGAGCTACGACCAATCGAGAGATATTGGGCTCTGATGAAGCGGAAGCTTTCTGGAAAGAAGCAAGGAATCAAAGACATCAAACACTTCTAGCAAATTTGGACAAAGACGGCTTCTACGATTTCTGAAGAGTCTGTACAAACCCTAATGGACGGAGTTAAGCGCAAAGTTCGAAAATTTTATGCAAATACCGAATAACTATATTTTGTCTTCACGAATTGTTGAAACACATCCCATGAATCTGAAATAAACAACTACGACGGAAATATAATCCGAAATTTATGTTTTATTCAAGTTTTGATGTGTCCGGATTATTGCGGATACAGATCTTATATGGAGGCAAGAAGATAACATGGATTCCCAATGACCGGAAGTACTCAACGAATCGTCGATGGTAGTGGATTCTAGCCCCATCCATGATCCAGACCGAACTCCAGGGTGTCGGAAAACTTCTCCACTGCTAGCAAAGCTACGACAACACTAGAAACACTTTGCCCTCGTAAAAGTTCCTTCCGTCAAGAGCGTGTTCTTTATTCCTGTCTGGCCCAATAAGCAGAGCAAAGATACTCTGGCTTTGCGGTTGAATTGCCCCCTATAAATCAATTCTTCATCGACCTTGGCATAGCCTTGATTCCGCAACATACCACGATTGTCGATCGACACTTCGTCCAAAAAGATAAGATTATGCAGGTCCCAGTTGTGGCCAGCTCATTGAAAAAATGACAAATCTAAGGTTCAAGAACTGAATTGCCCGGCGCTCTAGTACTTTCCACGTATATCCTTGCTCGCGTAGTATCCTGGAAACAGAGGAGGTGCTGATGAAGCAGTTGAAAGTCTTCTCAAAGCTGTCTTTGGCTTCACCTAGGAATAATGTCGGATTTCTTTTAAACTGTTCGAATATCCACCGTCGTTTCTCTGCTTCAAATTGCAAGGACATCTTTTTTCGCTCCAGCTGCTAATTGTTATGTGATGCTTCCCGAACATTTTTGTCAATTGCGATTTGGACAATCTTACGAAAAATAATGCGTACAGCACTTGATACTTGGTATTAGTTGATACGGATTCGTCGTAACAAACATAGCCGGAGGCCACAGCGACGATAAAAAGAGTTGCCCGCTGTTTCGAGCGGAACCCCCACTTCTGCGTCCCAGATGTCGCAAAGAAGCTGAGAGTGACGCCTTCAACCGTGGATAGAGCTTAAAAACGAGCTGAACTGTCGACTTGCAAGAAAGTGGTGACACGATCGCGAAAGTTGTACACGACGATGCTGACGAAGTTTGATTGCGTGGTACAGGACGATGAAACTTACGTCAAGGCAGACTTTAAACAGCTTCCTGGACAGGAATTTTATACGGCAACGGAGACGGGGAAATGTGACAGATATTTTCAAGCACATTAAATTGTCAAAGTTCGCGAAGAAATATCAGGTGTGACAGGCCATCTGTACCTATGACTTGAAGAGCAACGTTTACATTGTGACCGGAACCGCCAACCAGGAAATTTATCTGAGCGAGTGCCTACAAAAACGTCTACTGCCTTTCCTGAAGCGACACAATTGTTCCGTTCTATTTTGGCCGGATTTGGCATCTTGCCATTACGGAAAAAAGGCCATGGAGTGGTATGCTAGAATTAACTAGAGTGGTATAAAAGGAACAATGTCGTATTTGTACCAAAGGAGATGAATCCACAAAACTGCCCAGAGATTCGCCTTATCAAAACTTTCTGGGCTTTGACGAAGACAAAGCTGAGACAACACATGAAACCAGCGGATAGTGTTGAAAATTTAAGAAAAATTGGCCAAAAGTGGTGTAAATGGTAGGAGAAAGAAGCTTATAAGTAGTGTTAAGGGAAAAGTTAGAAAACTCGCCTACCCTACGAAAAATTAAGCAAATTGAAATGAAGATGGAAAGAAAACATTGTTTGAGAATAAAATGATCAAAAATCATAGTATTGTCTTCTCTTTTTGAGAAAGAAAGTGTATTTATATATTTTGGAACAGTCTTTATTATGATTTATTTGAAAAAAAAATAAAAAAATATTGACAAGGAATATTGGAAGAATTTCACCCCAACTCATCCAGTGTTTGCCAGCACCCTCTTAGAATCCAATGAAACTTGGTGGGTGTTTGGACTATGTCTTTTCAAGCAACTTTGCATATCAAAATTTATCTAGACTGCCATTTGAAAAGGGCTTAAGTTTTGTGATCGTTTTTTTTTTAAATCAAAATAACTCAAAAAGGACAAGACTTACATAAAAATAGTGTATGGGTGACTTTTAGAAAATTGTCTTAACTTTTATGAAAAACAAATGTTAAAATTTTACAATCGATTCTTACACGCTAAAAAAATATTTTTAAATTTTTAGTCAATTTGCAAAAATTGGCTATCCTAAAATTGGATGAAATTTTTAGGCAATATAGTTGTCGAAAAGTTCACCATGCAAAGCAAGATGGACACTTTTAAGGCAAAAAAAGTTTTTCAAACAACAAATTTTTCCTGTTAACATTACTTCAAAAGGACAAGACTTACAAAAACGTTATAAATAGATGACTTTTAGAAAATTGTCTTATTTTTTATAAAAAAAGGAAAGGTTGTAAAATCGATTCTTACACGCTAAAAAATTTATTTCAATATTTAAATTTGCCAAAAAATGCTATCTAAGAATTGAAAGAAATTGTTTTTCAATGAAGGCAATATAATTTAAAAGTTCGCCATACATTGCAAGATGGACACTTTTTAGGAAAAAAAGTTTTTCTAACAAACATTTTTTTATGTCCTATTTTTACCGTGTATCCTGCAAACTCGTCTAGTTATGGTCTTCAACACCCTTATGGAATCCAATAAAATTAAGCAAAACATTTGAAAAGGGTCAAAACATTATATTTCCCTTTACTAATTATAATTCTAAGATAGCCGTTTTTTTGCAAATTGGCTTTAAATTTAAAAAAAATTTTTAGCGTGTAAGAATCGATTTTATAATGTTTATATTTTTTTTTTAAAAGAAAGTTAAAACAATTTTCTAAAAGTTCCATTCATAACTTTTTTGTTAGTCTTCTCCTCTTTTAAAAAAAGTCGATCAAAAAACTTAAAACCTTTTCAAGTGGCAGTCTAGATAAATTTTGAAAAAACAAAGTATTCCCAGTTGCTTGAAAAGACATACTCTACACATCACAAAGTTGCATTGGATTCTGAGAGGGTGCTGCCAATCTCGAAGACGAGTTGGCGTGACCAAATTTTTATTGCAACACTCGTTATCATTGAGAACGATTCTGACGCAATACAGATTACACAAATAAACAATCGTCATATGGATGTAGAAGCCTAAGTTTTTTTGTTTTTTTTTTATTTTATTTTTTAAACAGGCTTAGTCAAAAATCTATGATCATGATCATTGCTTTTTTTTTTCAATTTAACACATAGGGTATGTGTCCCTTGACTCAGCCTAATATGCGACAGTCGATTACATTTTTTACTATAACTCGTAAAGTATTTGAGCTGGAAGCGATATTTAACTAGTTATACACTTGCTTAGATATGTTCAATATGCCATTTGGTAGTATGTATCACGAAAAGTTACTCAACTCATTTTATAAAGTCAGAAACTTTCGAAGGATATGGATGTAATGTCGGTCTATAAGCGCCAAATTGGGTCTATTCATGGATGCAAGTTCGTCCCATTCGACAGATTTGTTATTAAATGTTGTCTTCGTACGATTTTTTTTTCTGATTTTCTGATTCAATGCGTTTCCAGCTGTATTCGCTCTACCCTACAAACAATTTCATAAATCAAACTATACTAAAACTGCTAAAAAAAACACTTAAATAATTTTCTCATATGATTTAGCGACCATAAGATAATCAAAACATGATAATTCACTCTACACAGATTTTGTTCCTTTAGTTTGTGTTAAGATGAGCCATATGAAAAACTTTCAATCGAAACTCAGGCATTTTTATTGTAAATTTTACCAATAACAACATTTTTACTACGCTTTCCATATAACAGGCCATAGTTGGGAACGTGGAAAAAAATATGTTCCTAGCATTGGGTCTATGGGTTTCTTGTTTAATCATTGTTATTTTACCTATATGACCTGTTAGTTTATAACGTGTGACTATTTTCTGTACATCTTGACTGTATTATTCGGTTTATAGGTACAATTTCTGCAAATTAAGATCATTCGAAGATCGTGTAGATAATCTGTTCAGCTTAATCAGTAAAGTCATATCGTCTTAAAAGTTGAGGAAATCGAAAATTACGCGGAAGTGAGCAACTATTAATTGATTAATAATGTCTCAACTGCTTTGAAATAAATCGGTCATCCTGATAGGAATATAATTTTGTTGATTATCGGCGAATTAATGGCATTTTTGGTATATAGGCCGAATGAAGGAGCTAGGCTGACATTACATCCCGGTACCCTTTACTGATTCTGTCGCATTAATTCATAATTCATGTGAAAATTGAATTAATCTGAATTGAATCCGAGCAATGCGATTATTGTTATCTTTTTCCAGCTAAAACCAATAACGCAAATGAATGACGCAAAGAATACCCCCGGTGTACGACAGTAACCATGCGTTGAACACAATTTCATCACTCTCCCTTTTGCTACTCGGTAGGGAATCGCAATAAGAATCGGTCACGTAACCGGTTTCTCCCCCTTTGTATCGCTAAGCTGTGGTTAGAGGGCGAAAATAAATGTCTTATCGTCATAAAAATTATATAATTCTGTATGTTTTAGCTACATTGTGCCACACACCTACGCATTCATACGAACGATAAATTTGCGGTTCGCTATGTAGAACCGTGCGTCAATTTGGCTAGATTGGTTTTCTATTGCACGGCAAACACACATGAGGGCCGCTATGTTTAGGCCCATAATTGGATTATTACTGATGGTTTCTTCTGTTTGTTCTCTTACAGGTGTGCGGAAATGCGCTTAGGGGGCGCCCCCGGTGGCGGAGACCCCCTAGCGATGGGTGCCGGGAACGATTACGCCGAGCTGTGCGACCTGGGCCCGTCCCGTTGGAGCTCCAGGAGCGGCTACCAGCAGGTCTCGCCGCCGGTCAACTCGATCTACCACCACACTGGCGGCAGTATTGCTGGTGTCGGCGTCGGCGGCGGCGGCGGATCCATCTCCGGCGGTGGTGGCCCCAGTGGCCCCGGCGGCACTGTCGTTGGCGGCGGTGGGACCACACTATCCTCCTCCGGCGGGGCCACGATCCGGTCCAACAGCTTCGAAGCCGAGGACGTCATCGGTCCGTACGGCACGTCGTCGTCCCGGATCGGCAACAGCACAAGCTCCCTGCGAGGACGTTCAGGTTTATATTATTCACCACCCGGTACTTCATATACAATAGTAGAAAGAGAAAGACCACACTCTCCTCATTATTATTATAACACAGCCGGTGTCCCTTCCAAAGGAGGTTCATTGCCAAGTAGAAGTAGTTATTTAGAGTCAGCTAGCTTAGGTGTTTCAACTGGTGCAGGTAAAACTTAGTCTTCTTCAAACAACTACCTTTTAACTCCCTAGGCTAAGCTCCAAACCTTCTTCTTATTCTTCTTCTACTACGTATTGCTCCCTCATTATTTCGTCCATAGGTTCGTTTCGTATCCCAATTAGATCACATTAGTCACCATTAACTATGTTTCCTTTCAGTTGAACGTTTCTAGTTGCGTTTCTTACTTGCTAGTTTCCATCCGGAATGCCTCTCATTCCCGTTTATAGATAGATAGAAGTTTTCTTCCGATAATGCGTGCCTGTCATTTCTCTCTGCCATTTGTAATCGATAGAATAGATCCTCCCCCGATTGTTGTATCGTATACTTTAGTCTCTCCATCTGCTGTCCACTTTCGTCCTGTTTTTTCTCCAGCATGAGTCTTCTGTTTCCCCAGCATGGTTGGTTGATCGCTCACGTGTCCCTCTCTATCGTTAGCTCTCTAGCTCTACAGTGTTGTGTTTAGCGGAATGATCTGGATGCTGAAGTAGGGCCGTGAATTGCTCAAATTCGGTGTTGATTTGGTGATTTTATTATATTGAAATATTACACGAAGTTTTCCCAGGGAAAAGTTCACGAGTCATAGAGAACTTTTTCAACATTGCACTGTGGTCCAGATAGCAAACTAAGGTGGAATAAAATAGTACCTCAACAATTATCAGACATACTGTTATGATGGCTTAGTGATTCAACGGTTTTTCAAAAGTTTCAAAAGTTTTTTTTTCTACACCGTATTTGAACATAATTTATGGTCTACATGCTTGAACAAGTGATAAAAACCATTAAAAGGATAAAATTTGTTAACTAATGTTTAATCTAAGCTGTTTTAGACCTTCCAAACAATCCGTGAGTTTAGATCCTGATGTTCTACATGTTCAATAAGAAGATTTACGATGTCTCGACCGTACTCATTAGTTGGAAAAACTCAACAGAACATCATAACACTGTAATAGACATGTAACAGTATTTCAGGACTTCCCTGTCCGGAAACCGAATTGCATCCTCGATAGTCGGTGCTCGCTCTCGGTAAATTTCGTCAGCCTGTTGAGGATGATCCTCTCCAGGAGTTTTCCAAGCGTATCCAATAGGCATATTATATGCGATGCTGGATCCCCCGGAGGCTTTCCTGGCTTCAGTAACAACAGCACCTTCTGTGTTTTCCACCTTTCGGGAAATGGCCATCCTCCAGACATTTCTGCAGCACATCCATAAACATGTCCGGAAATGTCTGCATCTCCACTTTCAAAGCCACGTTAGGGATTCCATCCGAACCGGGTTGAAGAAACTAGGCCCTTTCGCCACTACCATGAGTTCAGCATTGACAAAACCATCCCACCTGAGAAAAACGCTTATTATAATGTTCCCGCCGCATATAGGGCAGTGGCAAAGCTTAAACTACAAGAAATGGAGGAATGAGGGATAATAGAAATGGTCACTTCCGCACTCGAATGGATAAGTGGCATGTCCGCTGTTTCTAAGGGAAAGGATAATTTCCGCCTCGTTGTAATCATGCGTGCGCCTAATAAGGCTATAAAGTGAGAATACTTTCGACTACCCTTAATCCACGAGATGAAAGTCAAACTCAATGGAGCAAAATACTTTGCGAAGCTTGACCTAACTAGCGCGTTTTACCACCTGGAATTATCCAAAGAATCTAGAGATTTGACTTCATTCCTTACAGAAAACGGCATGTACCGTTTTACAAGAGTAATGTTTGGAGCCAATTGTGCACCAGAAGTGTTTCAAAGAGAAATGAGTCGCATCTTGAAAGGCATTGAAAACGTAATCGTCTACGTAGACGATATACTGATTTTTACCAAAAGTATTGAAGACCTTCGAAGAACCGTTTCCAAAGTTCTGTAGATTTTGCGAACAAACAACCTAACTTTGAACACTGAAAAGTGTGAATTTGACAGAGACTGTATAAAGTTCTTGGGTCATGAGCTGGACGAGCGTGGATTCCACATTGATGAAGCTAAGGTTAAGCATATCCAACGATATTGCGAACCTACGACTTCTTCAGAGCTGCGAAGCTTTTTGGGCTTGGCCTCTTTTGTGAGCCCATGCATAAGTAACTTTGCAGATGTATCGAGTCCACTGTGAGAGGTGGCAATAACAAAAACGTGGAGCTGGGTCCCACGCCAGTCCACTGCTTTCGAGACAACCAAGAAAAGAATAGTAAACAGCACAGTCGCTCTTGGGTACTTCTCAGAAACGAATAAAACTGTCCTTTATACAGACGTATCCCCAAATGCTCTAGGAACGGTCCTTGTCCAATAAAACATTGGACAAAACACCTCGCGTCATCAGCTTCGCTTCTAAAGCGTTGACCGCTACCGAGAAACGATACGCCTAAAATCAACGGGAGGCATTGGGTGCCGTTTGGGCCGTAGAATATTTGTCTTACACTCCCGTTTCATTTTACTCAATTTTTTATTTTTATTTGAATCATTTATTTTTACAGGCTCAACCAAATCAACTTTACAGAGCCAACTTTTCATACTATTATACATCAGTTATCTTAAAACTAAAGTTAGAAGAACAGAACCGATTACTCGCGACCGTCTCGAGGTTAATAGGAATAACAATTAAAGGATGAGTAGATGGGTGGGAATTTGAAGTACGGTTTACATAACAGATTTATTTTTAATTCTAATTTGTCTAAAAGCTTATAACTGTACAATATTGAGGATTCTTTTGGCTTGAACATTTTTGAGGAAGAAAATAAACACACATACAAACACGGATAAAAAAAAAAACTAAAACTAAACATACCGGTTAAACTAACTACAACCTAAGGCTCATCTTAGTTAAAAACACATAAATGAGCTTCATAAACTCCAGATCACGTACCGCCAAAATATCTCAAACCGGTACATTGGGTTGTCTACCTCGATCCCGAAGGGAATCATAAAGCTCAGATCTGACTCCACGATGCTCAGCACATGACTAAATAATGTGATCTGTGTCCTGATAACCTTGTCCACATCCACAGAGATTGCTGGCACTCAGCCCAACACGGTATAAATGAGCGTTCAAAGAATAATGATTGGACATGAGGCGAGACATGACACGAATAAAGTCTCGACCCACATCCATCCCCCTAAACCAGGATTTCTTCGACACCTTTGGGATGATAGAATGTTACCATCGCCCCAAATCTCCTTTACTCCATTTATACTGCCAGCTAACGAGTGACTGTTGACGAAAAATAGCAAAAAATTCGTTGAAGGCGATGTGTCGATTATAAATATCGCCTTCCATAGCGCCTACCTTTGCATACGAGTCCGCTCTCTCATTACCCAGAATTGAACAATGAGAAGGGACCCATACACTTAGAAGCTCCTGTATTTTCATGAGAAAATACGAAGAGTGCTTTACCGGCCTCAAGGGGCGAATAGCCTCTAAAGAACTGAGACTATCCGTGAAAATGAAGTACTGATCCGGTGTGAGTGAGGCAACAATTTCTAGCGTAAAGTGTATTGCCGCTAATTCAGCGACATATACGGAACAAGGAGCTTGAAGTTTACGATTGGCGCTATAAATTTCATTAAATATACCAAAGCCTGCTGACTCCTCTATCAAAGATCCGTCAGTGGAGAACGATTTAGTGGAATCAACTTGGCCAAACTTTGCAGCAAATATTACCGGAGCAATCATAGGACGATGATCCTCTGGGATTCCATAAAGCTCTTGCTTCATGGATAAATCAAAATGAACCGAATTGTCGAAATCGGCGAAACAAACACGATTAGAAATGTTCGGCGAAGGGCTGACATCCTGTGTTATGTACAAATGGTACAAGGTCATGAAGCGGGTTTGAGGATTCAACTCAAGGAGCTTCTCATAATTTTCGATCACCTGGGGGTTCATAACTTCACACCTGGTGAGGAGCCGGAGAGATAATTCTGTATACCGATCCGAGAGTGGCAACATGCAAGCCAGCACTTCAAGACTCATGGTGTGAGTCGAGTGCATACAACCTAACGCGATACGAAGACACCGATACTGAATACGTTCCAGTTTAATGAAGTGCGACCGAGCCGCTGACTGAAAACAAAAACTACCGTATTCTATAACCGTCAAAATCGTTGTCCGATACAACGTTAGAAGATCTTGCGGATGTGCTCCCCACCAGGTCCCGGTAATTGTACAGACAAAGTTGACCCTCTGCTGGCATTTTCGCTTCAGATACTCAATATGGGATCTCCAGGTGCACTTAGAATCGAACCAGACCCCAAGATATTTAAAGGACATAGAATGAGTTATCGGCTTACCCCAAATTTGAAGTTCGGTTGTGCCGGGTTATGCTTCCTAGAAAAAACTACCAACTCAGTTTTCTCCGTAGAGAATTCGATACCTAGCTCTAGAACCCACGTAGACAAATTGTCTAAGGTATCCTGTAAGGGTTGGAGGTGGCCCGTGGGGTCGGGGAAAAAACTATCCGTGTTGGGGGGTTTTTAGTAGGGTCAAACCGGTGATTGTGTTGATATAATTATAAAAGGGGGGGTTGTTGATAAAAAAAAAAAAAAAAAAATTTAGTTGATTTTTTGTTGTGTTAAAAAAAAGGGTGGGGGGGCTTTTGGTGGGGGGGGAAAAAAAGAAAATTTGAAAATTAGTATGTTGGAGATATAACGTGAACAACAACCGTAGCCGCCACACAACACCCTATTCCAGCATCACCGAATCGATGAACAGCGATCGGGATCTCCGATCGTCTAACGATCACACCATCGTTCTCGTACCCCAAACTATCCCCGTGTACATATTAAAACAACAAATCAGTTCAAAATTACAAACCAAGTAGAACGGACGTGCGCGCAATTTATTTTCCGTCAATATCCATTGTCACGGTCTTCTGGTCAATGTACCTTCGGTTGGGTGATGTTTCAAGTGAAAGTATCATAAATTCCCGGTGTTTTCTGTAGGCAGACAAGTGCGTTTTATTAGACCAAGTGCCCCTTTACGAAGGGACTTAGTGTTAGCCAGCGGTGGAGCGTTGAAGAGTAGGACGAAAGGTGTTCCAGTGTATCGGTCATTTCACTGCATCGTTCCGAGTGCACTTTCTGGTGGCTGCCTATCAGCAGCAAAGAAAGCCCTTCGGTGACCGGCAAAAGTTCGTGCTCGAACATTTGGTCCTTCGAGCCGGATCGAAGGCCATTCCGCGGCCGGAAAGTGTACCGTAGTGAACTTTCCATTGTATATTGGTAGTGTTCAAGTGGCCATTGTACATTGGTCAAAAAGCGCCATCGCGCTCGGAGGTTGTTACCAAGGCGGGTACACCTCGATAGTGTGTGGAGAAAAACAAAACACAATCGCAGTGAAAGTGATATTGCTATTTGCGTGTGCTTATTAGCAACAGTGTTCGGCTAATTAATGAGCCCATAATTAAGCGATCGATTTGTGATAGATCGCTGCCGGTGGGCGAAAGAATTTGGTGTTTGGTGGAAGAACATCTCCGCTTGGGAGAGTGTCAAGGCGGACACTACTCTGTTGTGTGCAGGAGAAGACATTTTGTGACCATCTTGGGTTCAACTGCGGTCGTTGTGCAGACTATTGAACCCCCAATTGCCGTCATCACCGAAGCCATTTTCGACGCTTGTTAAGCGTTCCTGTAGATCAAGGCTACTGGCGGGAAGCTGCTTGCCGGTGTGTGGTGGTGTTAGCATCACTACTGGGATTAGAGCGACGATTTGCATCATCAATCCGGTGAGTCAGTTCCAGTTATCTATGCATGTGGCTTGTGGTAGCAATAAAAAGTTGAAGGATAATTCCAACCAAATTGAACTCAATTTCATTTGGTTGACGAAAGTTGGGTGACTTTTTTTGATTTTTTAGTCATTGTGGCAATTGGTGGGAAACGGTACACAGTTCAAGTGGAAAACGTTCGCGCCCTTGATTGTGTTACCGCGTAGGATTGGGTCTGTTCGCGACGGGAAGGAGTAATACGTACGATTAAAACAACCCTTTCCCGTCGATTTTTTCGTCGCGAAGGCCAATACACCGCGACGGGAAGGATCTCATTCGTTCGATTGTGTGTTCGCCTCGTCGGTTCGGTTTCGCGTAGAAACGAGTAGCTCGCGCCGGGAAGGAGATCCGTTTTCGATTTGCTACCGTTTCCGTACGTTTTCCGTGTGTGTGCTCGGTGACAATGCCACCCAAGGAAGAGAAAATCCTTGCGGATAAGATGGTCCAGCGGCAGTCCTTAATCGCTATGCTAAAAGCGGTAGGGAAGTTCATCGCCGAGTTCGATCCAGTGCGTGATGGGTGCCAAGTGCAAGTGAGAATCGACTCCCTAGACAAAGTTAATGTTGCGTTTGCGGAGGTTCAGGACACCATCGAGCGACTAGATAGCGACGATCTTGAGGCACATCTTGCGGATAGAGTGGATTTCGAGCACCAGTACTGCACAGCGAAAGGATTCCTGCTTTCGAACCTCCCCACCGAAGTTAATCATGCTCAACTGAACGCCTCTTTTGCCGCTCTACCTGCCAACTTCCACCTCCGCTTACCGCAAATCGACCTTCCACGATTCAATGGTGATTTTTCACGTTGGTTGTCGTTCCGTGACACATTTTCATCCATGGTTCACTCCAATGCGGACATACCAACGGTCGCTAAACTACAATATCTTTTGCAGTCTCTTGAAGGGGAAGCAAAGAAGCCGTTCGAGTCAGTAGATATCGAAGCCGACAATTACGCTTGCACTTGGGACGCACTTCTCAAGCGATACGACAACCGTCGATTCCTCAAGCGGAAACTTTTTCGGGCACTCTACGATTTGTCAGCGGTGAAACAGGAGTCTGCCAATCGCATCCACAGCCTGATCGACGATTTCCAGCGCCATGTGAAGGCTCTGAAGAAGCTGAACGAACCTGTGGAGCACTGGGACACGCCGCTGGTGAATATCTTGTCGTACAAGCTGGACCAATCCACTTTGCGAGCTTGGGAAGAGAAGACCAGTACGCAGGATGACGTGAAGTATGAGGAGCTGGTAGAATTCCTCTATCAGCGCGTACGAGTGCTGAACTCAGTCGGCTACGAGCACCATCAGCAACCATCGCCATCGGCAAAGGTGGCCGGCAACATTCCAAAATCCAGCAAATTCAAGTTCGCAGCCAACACCGCTGTATCCTCCAGTTCCTCCTCACCGTGTATACTGTCCTGCTCCGACAATCACGCCCTGCGCAACTGCCCCATCTTCCTCGGGAAGGATATACGCCTTCGCCGAGAATTGGTCACACAGAAACGGCTGTGCTGGAACTGTCTGTGCAGCGGACATCAAGTGAAGAAGTGTACGTCAAAGTTTTCGTGCCGTACGTGCCACGAAAGGCATCATTCGCTGCTTCACGACCCTGCTTTATCCAAGTCGTCGTCGAGTTCAACCGTGTCATCATCTGTTCCGGTTCAAGAACCGTCTCCATCCACTAGCGTAGTCACTCGGAGCTCCGCTCCTCCCAAGGTCAGCATGGCAGTCCAAACTGCATGTAACACTGTTCTGTTGGAAACGGTTGTCCTCAATGTCGTTGATGATCACGGGCACGAATACCAGGCAAGGGCGTTACTGGACTCGGCTTCAATGTCTAACTTCATTTCGAAGCCACTAGCAAATCTACTGTTCAATCAAAGATCGAAGGTGGATATATCAATAGCAGGGATCGGCCTCGCTACGCAAATTGTGAAAAGTGCAATCACCGCCACCATCCAGTCTAGAACACAGGAGTTTTCTACGAAGCTACAGTTCCTTATTCTTAAGAATCCATCAGCACAGCTGCCGACTATACCACTCAACATCTCGTCGTGGAAAATACCCAAGGTTGCTCTCGCCGACCCTCAGTTCCACATCCCAGGGAGGATAGACCTCGTTATCGGCAGTGAAGCATTCTGGGAGCTCCATAGTGGTCAGAAGATTCCGTTAGGAGACGGACTTCCATGGTTGACTGAAACGCCATTCGGATGGGCTGTCGCTGGCACCGCATCCAATCAACACAATTGTATTCCTCGGATCTGCAACCTTTCTACGAAAGATGATCCGCTAGAAGTTACGCTTCAGAAGTTCTGGGAAATCGAGGATATTTCCGACGGACCAGCACTGTCCGTTGAAGAAGATCGCTGTGAAAAGCACTACGTAGCTACCACTACACGTGATCCTTCTGGAAGGTATATCGTCAGTCTTCCTCGAACCGACAATCCCGATATTGTCTTAGGAAGCTCAAGGGATATCGCAGATCGCCGTCTTCTGAGTGTCGAGCGGCGTCTCGAACGTGATCCTGCCACCAAGAACGCGTACCATTGTTTCATGGACGAATACCTCCAGTTAGGGCACATGAAGAAGCTCAACGATCCGGTAGACGACGATCAACCGCACTGCTACATACCGCACCACGCCGTCTTCAAAGAGTCGAGCACGACTACAAAGATCAGGGTCGTGTTCGATGCGTCGTGCAAGACCTCTTCCGGTTACTCGTTGAATGACACACTCTTGGTCGGTCCAGTCGTTCAAGAGGATCTGCTCTCCATCGTGCTGCGTTTCCGTATTCACTGCGTCGCTGTGGTCGCAGACGTAGAAAAAATGTATCGGCAGATGCTTCACTCTCCGGAAGATCGCAAATTCCTTCGGATTCGCTTCCGGACGAATCCCAGCGATCCTATTTCTACTTACGAGCTGCAGACGGTGACCTACGGTACTGCGTCTGCCCCGTATCTTGCAACGAGGACTCTGCAGCAGATTGCACGCGACAATGGACACAAGTTTCCAGCTGCAGTTAATCCAGTACTCTTCGATTTCTACGTCGACGATCTTCTCTCGGGCGCTAGTGATTTAGAATCTGCAATTCAAGTGAGGCAGCAAGTGACGTCTATGCTCAAGACTGCTGGCTTTCCAATCAAAAAATGGGCATCAAATGTTCCGGAAGCTCTACAAGGTGTTCCACCGGAAGAATTAGCCGTTCAACCGCTGCATGATCTTCAGGAAGAGCAGGTCGTGTCCACTCTGGGTCTCGTATGGGAGCCAAGAATCGACGCACTTCGGTTCAAAGTCCACCTACCACCACCTTCTGCAGTTCTGTCGAAACGAAAGGTGATGTCCTACATCGCTCAAATCTTTGACCCACTTGGTCTCGTAGGTCCCACAATTGTAGTCGCCAAACTCTTCATGCAGCGTTTATGGGCACTGAAGCAGAATGGTGAAGCCTGTGAGTGGGATACAGCGCTTCCAACTAGGCTCCAGAAGGAATGGAAGGAGTTCCATAACACCCTACATTTGTTGAGCGAGGTTCGTGTCCCACGATTTGTTTCGCTGCCGAACGCCGTCAATCTCCAACTCCATTTCTTCGCTGATGCATCTCAAGGAGCTTACGGAGCTTGTTGTTACGTACGAGCCGAAACTAGCGGTGGAGTGTCCGTCCAGTTACTGACGGCAAAATCAAAGGTGGCGCCGTTATCCAGTCGACATTCCATCGCCCGGCTGGAGCTCTGTGCTGCACGACTGTCAACGCAGCTGTTCGAAAAAGTGACGTTCGCCCTGAAGATTTCACCTCCTGCTTATTTCTGGACGGACTCCACTACCGTTCTCCATTGGCTACAATCTCCTCCAAGCCGTTGGAAGGCCTTTGTAGCGAACCGAGTGTCACAGATCCAGCATTCGACCGATGTCAGTCACTGGAAACACGTTTCCGGTCTCGACAATCCTGCCGACGATATTTCACGAGGACTCAGTCCCGTCGACATGCTGCAGTGCAAGCGCTGGTGGAACGGCCCAAACTGGTTGTCACTCGATCCAGATCACTGGCCTCATCTCATTCCCACCGATGAAGAAGCAGAGACTACCGCCGAAGAACGCAATATACCACACGTTGCGATGAGCGTCGTACAGAACGAGTTCCACGACAATCTTTTCGCACGCTACTCCAGTTACTCCAAACTTCGCCGCGTTACTGCTTTCTGCTTACGGTACCTACAAGCCTTGCGAGAACGCACTGTACTACGTCGAACCGATCCGGACAGTTACCATCAACTCAGCATTCGAGACGCTACCGTTGCTGCAGTCTCCACCGAAGAACTCCAACATGCTGAACTTCATCTGTGTCGCCTAGCTCAACAGCAGTCGTTTCCCGGAGAGATCTCTCACCTATCCAGCGGTGAAGCAGTCGCTAAATCATCCGCCATGAAGTGGCTGAAGCCATACATCGACGAAGTTCGCATAATTCGCGTCGGTGGCCGGCTACGAAACGCCACACTCTGCGACTATGTTAAGCACCCCATCGTACTCGCAGCCAAACACCCACTGTCGACTCTGCTGGCTAGTTTCTTTCACTTGAAGCTACTGCACGCAGGGCCGCAACTCCTGCTAGCCACACTGCGCCAGAAGTTTTGGATTCTCGGCGGCAGAAATTTGTCCAAATCCGTTTTCCACCATTGCCACACTTGCTTTCGTAGCAAGCCCACACTAGTCCAGCAGAGCACAGCAGATCTTCCGGCATCCCGAGTCTCACCAACTCGCCCATTTTCCGTCTGTGGAGTCGACTACTGTGGACCGTTTCTCCTGAAGGCAACCGTCCGCAATCGCGCTCCAACCAAAGCATACGTAGCAATTTTCGTTTGTTTCGCCACAAGAGCCGTACACATCGAGCTTGTCAGTGATCTCACTACAGCTGCTTTCCTGGCAGCCCTCCGTCGTGTGTTTGCTCGAAGAGGTAAAATTGCCGAGCTGCACTCGGACAACGCCACAACATTTAAGGGTGCGTCACACGCACTCAACCGCATCTATCGGATGCTGAAGGTGGAGAACAGCGATCGGGACCGAATCTTCAATTGGTGCGCTGAGAACGAGATTCGGTGGAAGTTTATTCCACCACGTGCACCGCACTTCGGCGGTCTTTGGGAGGCTGCAGTCAAGTCAGCGAAGAAGCACCTCCTGAAAACAGTAGGCAACACAAACATTGCCTACGAACACATGTTAACCCTTTTGGCCCAGGTCGAAATGTGCCTGAACTCCCGTCCGCTGACGCCGATTCCGAGTGAGCCGTCCGACCTGGAGGTCCTAACACCAGGACATTTTCTCGTCGGGGCCAACCTACAAGCGGTACCTGATGCTGCCGATTTGCGTGGGATTCCTGACAACCGTCTGGAAGCCTATGACTTGGTCCAGAAGCAGCTCCAAAATATCTGGGCCCGTTGGTACCCAGAGTATCTACAACAGCTGCAGTCACGAGCAACAAAAGGCTGCAACCCACCGGTCTCCGTTGAGGTGGACCGCGTCGTCGTCGTGAAGGAAGACAACGTCCCTCCTGCCAGCTGGCCGCTTGGTAGGATCATGAAGCTGCATCCGGGCAAGGATGGAGTCATCCGAGTAGTGACCTTACGTACTGCTGCGGGAAAGGACATCGTTCGGGCCATAGCGAGAATCGCTCTACTGCCGTCACCGAATCCAAGCATCTAAAGCCGTCGTTCCAGGTAGGGCAACCCGCAAGGGAGAACTTGCTCGAAGCGCACCTGCGCTTAACACAGGTAATTGCAGTTTCAATCCCTCCAATTCGAGTCGTTCGATCTACCTGGTCTTCTCTTTTGTTCCCGGTAAACCGATGTCTACAACTTCCAAAAATTTTCCTGAATTCGTCCAACGCTGAATTGTTTGTCATCGGGAGTCCTTCCATTGATGTTTGAAACACCTCCGTGTTTCAAGGTGGCCGGAATGTTGGAGATATAACGTGAACAACAACCGTAGCCGCCACACAACACCCTATTCCAGCATCACCGAATCGATGAACAGCGATCGGGATCTCCGATCATGCAACGATCACACCATCGTTCTCGTACCCCAAACTATCCCCGTGTACATATTAAAACAACAAATCAGTTCACAATAGCAAACCAAGTAGAACGGACGTGCGCGGAATTTCTTTTCGGTCGGATTATCACGGTCTTGTTAAACTCAGCTTCCGTAGTTGGATATTTTCGGTGAAAATATCACAAGTTCCCGTCAGTTTTCGCTAGTACAGACCAGTGCGTTTTATTAGACCAAGTGCCCCTTTACGAAGGGACTTAGTGTTAGCCAGCGGTGGAGCGTTGAAGAGTAGGACGAAAGGTGTTCCAGTGTATCGGTCATTTCACTGCATCGTTCCGAGTGCACTTTCTGGTGGCTGCCTATCAGCAGCAAAGAAAGCCCTTCGGTGACCGGCAAAAGTTCGTGCTCGAACACTATTCTTGAGTTTAGATCGTAATATTCAACAATATTATCATGGATATTTACGATTTCTCGACCGTATACATCCGTAGTAAAGTTTATGGAACATCATAAAACCGTTAAAGTCATATTTTTTTGTTGCCAGAATATCTACGTTACTCCATACTATCTTCGAGCTCAGAGCTCTACCTTGAATATGATCAAAAAAGATAACAAAGAAGAATGTTATCAGCTACCAACAACGCAAATGATGATTTTGAATTAAGCATGGACATTGTCTACCTGAGTTTTTCTATGTCAGTGATGACACATCTATATAAATAATGTTTTAGAGCTCAGAACTCTTGAAAACTGTTGAAGAATGTTTAATGGACAAATACAGAAACAAATAATTGATTAGGAAATAGCAAAAAGTGGGTACTAAAAAATACTAAACTACCAAAGCATAGTTTGAAGTGCAGTAGATATTCTGAAAACACTGTAATATGACTAAAATTGTGCAATAATGTCCCATGGAGCCTCGCCAACTCATAAGCTCGATGAGGACCGCGCAAATCACCTTTTTGCTCCTGCAAAACATCGCCATCTGAAGTCAAGAATAGTTTGGAGTATCGTAAATATACTGAAAATACTGCAATAAGACTATAATTGTGCCATGGTGTTCCAAGGAGGTTGACCAGCTCATAAATACGATGAAGACCTCGTAATCCGCATTGTTGATCATTCAAAACGTCAACATCTAAACTCAAGAATAGTTTGGAGTGCTGTAGATGTTCTGAGAATACTGTTATATGACTATAATTGTGCCATGATGATTCATGGAGCTTAAGCAACTCATAAACACGTTGAGGACATCGAAAATCACCTTTTTGATCATGCAAAACATCACCATCTGAACTCAAGAATAGTTTGGAGTATCGTACATATACTGAGAATCTGCAATAAGACAATAATTGTGCCATGATGTCCCATGGAGGTTGACCAGCTCATAAATACGATGAAGACCTCGTAATCCGCATTGTTGATCATTCAAAACGTCAACATCTAAACTCAAGAATAGTTTGGAGTGCTGTAGGTGTTCTGAGAATACTGTTATATGACTATAATTGTGCCATGATGATTCATGGAGCTTTAGCAACTCATAAACACGTTGAGGACAACGAAAATCACCTTCTTGATCTTGCAAAACATCACCATCTGAACTCAAGAATAGTTTGGAGTATCGTGAATATACCGTGAATACCGCAATAAGACTATACTTGTGCAATAATGTCGCATGAAGGTTGACAAACTCATAAGTGCCATGGAGACCTCGTAACTCGCCTTGTTGATCATGCAAAACATCAAGATCTTAACTCAAGAATAGTTTGGAGTGCCGCAGATATTCAGAGAACACTGTTATATAGCTATAATTGTGCAATAATGCCCCATGGAGCTCAAGCATTTCATAAGTACGATGAAGACCTCGTAATCCGCATTGTTGATCATGCAAAACGTCAACATCTAAACTCAAGAATAGTTTGGAGTGCTGTGGATGTTCTGAGAATACTGCAATATGACTATAATTGTGCCATGATGTCTTATGGAGCTTTGTCAACTCATAAGTACGGTGGATTCCTCAAAAATCGACTTATTAATCATGCTTAACATCGCCATCTGACCTCAAGAATAGTTTGGAGTATCGTAAATATACTGAGAATACTGCAATAAAACTATGCTTGTGCAATGATGTCCCAAGGAGGTTGACAAACTCATAAGTGCCATGAAGACCTCGTAACTCGCCTTCTTGATCATGCAAAACACCAAGATCTAAACTCAAAAATAGTTTGGAGTGCCGCAGATATTCAGAGAACACTGTAATATAACTATAATTGTGCCGTAATGACCCATGGAGCTTAAGCATTTCATAAGTACGATGAACACCTCGTATTCCGCATTGTTGATCATGTAAATCGTCAACATCTAAACTCAAGAATAGCTTGGAGTACTGTAGATGTTCTGAAAATACTGTAATATGACTATAATTGTGCAATGATGTTTCATGGAGCTTAAGCAACTCATAAACACGATGAGGACCTCGAAAATCACCTTATTGATCATGCAGAACATCATAATCTGAACTCAAGAATAGTTTGGAGTATCGTAAATATACTGAGAATACTGCAATAAGACTATAATTGTGCCATGATGTCCCATGGTGGTTGACCAGCTCATAAGTTCGATGGAGACCTCGTAACTCGCCTTGTTGATCATGCAAAACATCAAGATCTTAACTTAAGAATAGTTTGGAGTGCTGTAAATGTTCTGACAACACTGTAATATAACTATAATTGTTCCGTAATGACCCATGGAGCTTCAGAATTTAATAAGTACGATGAAGACCGCGTAATCCGCATTGTTGATCATGCAAATCGTCAACATCTAAACACAAGAATAGTTTGGAGTGCTGTAGATGTTCTGAGTATACTGCAATATGACTATAGTTGTGCCATGATGTCCCATGGAGCTTAAGCAACTCATAAACACAATGAGGACCTCGAAAATCACCTTCTTGATCTTGCAAAACATCACCATTTGAACTCAAGAATAGTTTGGAGTATCGTAAATATACTGAGAATACTGCAATAAGACTATAATTGTGCCATTTTGTCCCATGGAGGTTGAACAGCTCATAAGTACGATGGAGACCTCGTACATCGCCTTGTTGATCATGCAAAACATCAAGATCTTAACTTAAGAATAGCTTGGTGTGCCGCAGATATTCAGAGAACACTGTTATATAGCTATAATTGTGCCATGATGTCCCATGGTGGTTGACCAGCTCATAAGTACGATGAAGACCTCGTAATCCGCATTGTTGATCATGCAAAACGTCAACATCTAAACTCAAAAATAGTTTGGAGTGCTGTAGACGTTCTGAGTATACTGCAATATAACTATAATTGTGCAATGATGTTCCATGGAGCTTAAACAACTCATAAACACGATGAGTACCTTGAAAATCACCTTTTTGATCATGCAAAACATGACCATCTGAACTCAAGAATAGTTTGGAGTACCGTAAATATACTGAGAATCTGCAATAAGACAATAATTGTGCAATGATGTTCCATGGAGCTTAAGCAACTCATAAACACAATGAGGACCTCGAAAATCACCTTCTTGATCTTGCAAAACATCACCATTTGAACTCAAGAATAGTTTGGAGTAACGTAAATATACTGAGAATACTGCAATAAGACTATAATTGTGCCATTTTGTCCCATGGAGGTTGAACAGCTCATAAGTACGATGGAGACCTCGTAAATCGCCTTGTTGATCATGCAACACATCAAGGTCTTAACTTAAGAATAGGTTGGAGTGCCGCAGACATTCAGAGAACACTGTAATATAGCTATGATTGTGCCCTAATGACCAATGGAGCTTAAGCATTTCATAAGTACGATGAAGACCTCGTAATCCGCATTCTTGATCATGCAAAACGTCAACATCTAAACTCAAGAATAGTTTGGAATGCTGTGGATGTTCTGAGAATACTGCAATATGACTATAATTGTGCCATGATGATTCATGGAGCTTAAGCAACTCATAAACACGTTGAGGACATCGAAAATCACCTTCTTGATCATGCAAAACACCAAGCCCTGAACTCAAGAATAGTTTGGAGCACCGTAGATATTATGAGAATACTGTAATATGTCTGCAACGGTATTAAGATGCTCATTGTAGCTTTTACAGCTAAGAAGTACGGTCGAAATACTCTCGTCCGTTGATTCCCAAAAAACGAAAAGATCATTCGTTCTTTTCAAGCTCCCTGAAAATCATCCCGGATCTAGTCCACTCAATATTTTTATTTTCGATTGAGGTTCAGCCAGGATCGGTATCACGATTAAGATAGTTTCTTGTATAGATCGTTGAACATTATGTACTACAAAATGTTGCCATAAATGGAATTCTTTGTGGCCAAAATCAGAGAGTACTCAAAACGGAGCATGCCAATAATGGAACAAAGCAAAAACGGAAACTTCCTGTACCATGAAAAACTAGGAGTTATCGAGTTTGCTTATTATTAACCTACATAGCTTGATTGCTACTTGATATGGCTATTAAAAATGTTTGTGCTGTTTATAATACTACAAGAATGATCTGCCAGCACTGTACTGCAATAAGAAAATGGACAGTTTTGCAATTTAGAAGCTTCCGAAACAACGAAATTATTAATTTGAGCAATTCTCGTACCATTCGTTATCCCCGTTCCAATTAGAATGTTATTCTATCAACAGCATGCCCCAGATAGTCACGTCAGATCCTCTTAGTTATGTACCGATGTTGTGTCTTTAGCTCGTAAGCCGCTTCTCATAGTACTGCTGCCGGCCTCCTTTCACACTCACACTTACTCTTCCTCTCAAACACATAAAAACCTTCCTTCTTTCCTACCAAAAATATATTTTCTCTCTGTACGTGGACCAGCATTAGGATTCATCAAGCGCAGCCATTCAACCTGTCATGTGAATCCTTTAACTATCTCTAGATCTCCTGTTCGTTCTCCAATCAATTCAACTCTAGAATAATTAGTGTCTATCCACTAGTTCTCACCACGTCCCTCTAGCTCTCTTTTTATCTCACCGCAATGATTGCCTTTTCAAGTACTTTTATTACACCTGTAGGCGTTGAATCCCTACAACTGCATACTTTCTTTCTAATAGTCCCTACTCTTTTAGATAAAAGAATTGAAAGTATCTGGTCCAACTCTTCCCGCTTGCCATTATGTCTTGACCAATTTCCGGGAGATCGAAAGGAGAAATGAAGCAGATTTCAATTAGATAGAATAATTCTTATTTCCCCCCCCCCCCCCCCCCCCCCCCTTCCTTCACCTACACCCACACAAAACACACAAAACCAAGACTACACCACACGAAATAACCTCTCGCGATCCTAGGGCTCGCCCTCGTCCCCAGTGTTCGATTTGATGTATGTATTGTATGCCCGAAATGTGTTTTCTAGCTCTCCAGAACCCCCCTAGAGTGCAACGTATTACCTCTGATTGTGGAATTTCTTTCGTGAGCGAACCGCCCTTAACCCGTAAGAGCCTTTCTCGAAAAGACCCCCGTAAAGAGTGTGATTTTTAGCCAACCCCGAGTATGTACTCTCTTCCTCTTACTGACTATCTCCGATATAGTTAGATCCCAATTACCGATCTTTGAACAAAAAAAAAAAATTGTAGAAGAAGAAATCCCCACCCGTAATCAAACGAAAAACTATCTTCTCTCTTTCTCTACTATCCGTCCTGTGTGACCCAATTTTATAGGATATTCTAACGAAAAATTGTATGACCGATTGACTTTAACTTGAAACTTCCACTTTTCCGCTCTTCTTCTTCTTCTGATTCTTTCTCTCTTGACCTTTGAAAAAAAAAAATCCCCGTACCCACCCGGAATCCCATCTCCCCTCCTCCATTCTCCAATTGAAATCTTTTCGGATTCAAATTCAGGTACAGTTCCAAATTCTACCAGACATAATGGTAAAAAGCGGCCTATCTCGCCAGAGCAGGTCATAAGATTGTTTAACACACAAAGTTCGTCTTCTTCAGTTCCTACTAGTTATCATAGTAACGGCACGCGAGATCGAGGCCGTCGCAGTCCTGCCAGCAGTCCGCCTTCTACCACCCACCAGGTAAGTTCCACCACTCCGACCGTCGCACAGTGGGAAAAAAAGTGCCCGAAACGTGAAAGAATTCTATATCTCAGCTCGGAGTAGAACGATTTCTGCAAATGTTACCCTTACTTGAAGGAAAATTTTCAAGGAATCGAATGGTCTCATTGGCCGCACGGAACTGCTTAGGGAGCAAATGAGCTAATTTTATCTTGGTTCCCCTAATATTTCCTTGTTGTTCAGAAATTTCTTTGCTCGGTGTGACTCAAGAACAACAAAATGATGCTAGTCTTATGTAAAATTTCCAGGAAAATCGATTGAAGTAGGTTTCGTTTACCGCACGGATCTGTGAATGAAGATATGACTGATTTTACCCTGATTCCCCTAATATTTTCATGTTTTTCACAATTGTCTTTGCTCGGTGTGACTCAAAATTAATAAAATAATGCTAGTTCTTTGTAAAAATTGCTGGAGAATCGATTGGAATTGGTTTCGTTCTCCGCACATCTCTGTGAACGTAGGTATGGCTGATTTTACCCTGATTCCCGTAATAGTTTTGTGTTTATCATAAATTTCTGTGGTCGGAGAAATCAAGATCAACAAATTAAGGCTTTTCCTTTGTAGAATTTGCTGAGGAGTCGATTGAAATTGATTTTGTTTACCGCACAGCTATGTGAACGAAGATATGGTCAATTTTACCCCGATTCCCCTGATATTTTTGTGTTATTGAGAGATTGCTTTGTTCGGTTTGACTCAAGATCAACAAAATAAGGCTAGTTCTATGTAAAATTGCCTAAAAATCGAGTGGAATTGGTTTCAGTAACCATACGGCTCTGTGAATGGCTGATTTTACCCTGATTTTCCTAGTATTTTTGTGTGATTCAGAAATTTATTTGTTCGGTGTTTTTCTACAGCAACAAAATAAGGCTAGTTCTGTATACAATTTTCTGGTCAATCGATTGGAGTTGGTTTCATTCACCGCACGGCTATGCGAATGAAGATATGGCTGATTTTACCCTGATTCTCTTTACATTTTCGTTTTTTTTCAGAAATTTTTTGTTCGGTGTTTTTCTAAAGCAACAAAATAAGGTTAGTCCCATGTAAATTTCCTGGAGACTTGATTGGAGTTAGTTTCACCACTCTGTGAATGAAGATATGGCACATTTTACCCTGGTTCCCCCAATATCTTCGAAATAAGAAAAAAATCATTATTAGTAAACATGGCACCGCTCAAACGTCATCTAATGATTTCGTGAAAATGCTGTCTCCTGCCTATTTTATACTGTTCAGGTGCTTACAGCTGGCGGCACGAATGAATGCAATGAACTTCTTTGCATTCATCCTGATTCTCCCCGTCTCTTTTACTCACATTATGACAGTTACCGCTAGTACCTTTCCTTATCTCTTTAACTCTTACCGCAAAAAGTAAGGTTAGTTTTCCTTGCAGTTGGCAATGGACGAATGCACCGAATGAACAAAAGAAACTTTTGAAGTTTTAGAGGTACCGTGTCGTCATATGAAAACACGTTCTATCTTCATTCACACAGCCGTGCGGTGAACAAAACTAACTCTAATCACTAGAATATAAGAAGAATGATTAGTAATTTCCATTTAATTCCAACTACCTTTATTGCTTATCTTGACAGATACGCGTATTTCGTCTAAAATGTGCAGACTTCTTCAGTGTCGTGTACTAATACTCGCAGACTAGTACACGACACTGAAGAAGTCTGCACATTGTAGACGAAATACGCGTATCTGTCAATATAAGCAATAAAGGTAGTTGGAATTAAATGGAAATTACTAATCATTCTTCTTATATTCTAGTTACAGGTATTCCACTAAACAGCTCACACTCTCCATAATTTAACTCTAATCGATTTTCCAGGAAATTTCACATGGGACTAGCCATATTTTGTTGTTCTTTAATCACATCGAGCAAAGAAATTTCTGAAAAACACAACAATTTTAGGGGAATCAGGGTTAAATCAGCCATATCTTCATTCACAGAGCCGTGCGGTTACTGAAACCAACTTCAATCGATTGTTTAGGCAATTTTACACAGGACTTGCCTTATTTTGTTGATCTTGAGTCAAACCAAACAAAGCAATCTCTGAATAACACAAAAATATCAGGGGAATCGGGGTAAAATTGACCATATCTTCGTTCACAGAGCTGAGCGGTGAACGAAACCAATTCCAACCGATTCTCCAACAAATTTTACAAAGAACTAGCCTTAAATTGTTGATCTTGAGTAACACCGACCAAACCATTTATAATAAACAGAAAACTATTAGGGCAATCAGGGTAAAATCAGCCATATCTACGTTCACAGAGCCGTGCGGTAAATGAAACTAATTTCAATCGATTTCCAAGAAAATTTTGCAAAGGACTAGCATTATTATATTGATCTTGAGTCACACCGAGCAAAGAAGATTGTGAAAAACATGAAAATATTAGGGGAATCAGGGTAAAATCAGCCATATCTTCATTTACAGGGCCGTGCGGGGAACGAAACCTGTTTCAATCGATTTTTTTTTGGAGATTTTACACAGGACTAGCATCATTTTGTTGATCTTGAGTCACACCGAGCAAAGAAATTTCTGAAAACAAGGAAATATTAGGGGAACCAGGTTAAAATGAGCTCATTTGCTCCCCAAGCAGTTCCGTGCGGCCAATGAAACCACGTTCATTCGATTCCTTGAAAAAAATCCTTCAAGTAAAGGTATCATTTGCAGAAATCGTTCCACTCCGAGCTGAGATATAGAATTCCTTCGCGTTTCGGGAACTTTTTTTTCCACTGTCGGCGGTGGGATGCGCATTCCATGTCAAATCTCAATCCCAATCAAGGTTCGACACGGAACGGTTCCCCTAATGAGTTCATGTAATCGATTGCACCTTAATTTTCGTTTCCCTCTTCCTACCAGATCTACCGAGATCGGGATCGGGATCGAAGCATACCGAACATTCACAACCTGTCGACGCGCACGGTGAACATGTCCCGTGATCAACAGACCGACGCCAGCCACGGGTTTGGCATCTGCGTCAAAGGAGGAAAGGATTCGGGTAAGTTCTGCCTACACTTTCATACAGTTGAAGGATGGAAAAAAGTGGCCAAATTTCATTCCGATTGTACAGCTCGGCAGGGGCCACCGGAGGATTGATGGAGGGAATTGCTCTCAGCACTTGAGTTGATTTTGGCACGGATGATGTATTTCCTATTTGTCTAGTCCTTTTCTCCTAGATCCTGAGCGAATAATCTCACTCAATCAATAGCTGCACCTGGTTGGCAGCCGTTTGGTTTTCCCATCACGTTCGAACGTTTTTCCTCCCGATTCCGGTGTGCTCCTGGAAGAAGGCACAGAAAGAAAATTTAATGACAATTTAAACTCGAAAGTTCCCATTCATTGTAGGGTGGTGTGGGGCGGATGCAGATCGAAAGAAAAAGAACATGATAATTTTCCGGATTTTTTTTCTCTCTATCAGCTCGATCTGTACCATTCTTTGTCGATTGCAAGATTGCAATCAATCAGTATCATCAGGTAGCAGATGGAATGCATGGACTGGCATTTGCCGCATTTGCTGTCTGGATGATGAAAAAGGGAAATTATCAATTCGGAAATTCAATTTCCCAACGGTTGATGTTTGATTTGCTTCGTTCGTAACTGATGGTTGGCGCATTTCTCATTAAAGGGAATGAATGTAAACGTGCTTCATTTCTATTCGGTTTTAATATTGTTTTGACTTATTTGACTCATAGGGGGATTAGGGGCATAATGAACCCACGGGGCGAGATGGACACCCTCAAAATAACAAAATCTTTTAAATTTAAACGGAAATGTAAATTGTTAATCATTTTTACCACTATCAAACATATAATTTTTCAATAGAAAAGTTGATATTCTCTTTTAACCGAAATATATGTGAAAAATTAGAAATCATAACCCAAGGGTTTGACATATTATAATTTCAAACCAGAGCAAAATAAGGTTTTACGAACGTTTCAGAATATGTATTATCAATTATTTGTCCCAAACACGTTCTTTGTATCGCTGCTGAAGGTTGACATTAATCACAATATTGTTTTTTGCAATAATTTATTTAAAAAAATGCATTCAAATTAATATAGTCGATTAGGGGCAAAATGAACACCACTTGTTTCTGGAATCTACACCTCAACGCCCACTTTGTTGACTTGTTTACATTGTTTACTTACGCAGTGTTTTGGTGGCAGTGATGGTGCGAACGTACAAAAGACAATCGGGAAGGCAGCAGTGGACCAAAATGGCCATGGAAGCGACCATAGATTGTGTCCGCCGGAGTGGAACGTCCATCAAACGAGCAGCCAAGGACCATGGAATTCCAAGACCTACGCTGATCCGCTATCTGAAAACTGCAGAAGTGCTGGGCCAGGAGGTGAAGCAAATCGGCTCATTCAAAACAGTTTTCACACCTGCCGAGGAAGCTGTTCTAATGGCCCACATTTTGGACTTTGAGGTTCGATGCTACGGAATTACCACATGCGACATCCGGAGCCTTGCCTTCCAGCTGGCCGAACGCAACGGGAAATCACATGTTTTCAATACGAAGACACAGCTGGCTGGTTTGGATTGGCTTCACGGTTTTCGGAAGCGTCATCCCAAACTCCTCTCCGTACTACTGAGGCTACCTCAGCTGCAAGGTTGCAAGCATTCAACAAGATAGCGGTCGACAACTTCTTCGATGTGCTACATCGTGAAATGGACTGAGGCAAATTCAGTGCCAGCAGGATTTTCAACGTTGATGAAACCTCTGTGCTCACCGTTAGTTGTACACAGTTTCAAATAAAATACATGTTTTGACTCATTTTTTAAACGTTCCAAAGTGTTTGCCTTGAAAGGCCGACGACAGGTAGGAGCTGTGATATCGGCGGAAAGAGGGCTACTTTCCACTGCAAGCATTTGCATGTCAGCAACGGGACAAATACTGCCACCTATGATGATATTCCCTAGGGCCCGTTTGACTACCAGTCTTATGGAAGGTGCTCCACCAGACACGGTATTTGTCTGCAACTCTATGCTCTGCCAATCGTAGCTATCATGTTGTGTACAGATAAATTGACAGCGTTATTAGTTGGTGGTCCAAATAGATGAATGTATGTGTCCAATCTGAACACCCATCGGCCGGCAATGGTATCATGAAAGAAATCTGTTTACAACAATCATTCAAGTGACCATTGGAAGCAGCTTTAATCCGGCAGCTAGAAAGAGATAGCTCTACTGCAGATCCAGCAACCCATTTCAGAATGTCTGGAGAGTCACGCCCATTCCGAGGTTACTTTCACATACAATATGCCCCGCATGTAAACATTACCGATATCATTTGGATGAGGGCACTGCAACACACTTCCAGATTTGTAAATTTTAAATTTCCAAACCAGGCACGTATTTAGTATTATTTGAAAATAAGATTATTGTTATATAGTTATAATTGTTGTATAATTAGATAGATCTCACCCATGTCCGCCTCCTCAATCACTCACGATTAAATATGCGCAAAAATTAACGTTGATTAACCGCCCGTTAGATATGCAACCTGCATAACAAAACTACCTCTGTAGTTTAGTAATTCTGTGCATTACAATTTCTAAATTGAGCAGTCTGCAACGGCTCGTCAGGTAGATTTACAGGGTCATTCCACGGAAGTTAACAAAGAGCATACCGTACAATACTGCGTTGAATCCTTTCCATTCGGATGATCTGCACTGAGTGATAAGGCGTAACAGCATACTCCATGATGCTACGAACGATCGAACAGTACAGCGCCTGGAGAGCATATATATCGGTGAAGAGACTTGTATTGCGACGGCTATATCCCAGTGCTGCAAAGGTCTTTGCGGTAGTTCATAATCTATTCGGGATTGCCGGCGGGTGTACGAAATAACATTGCACTTTTTGATGTTCAGTTCCATTCCAATCTCTGAGCACCATAATAGGAGCTCGTCGTCGTGTCAGCCTAAAGAGTGCAACCGTCGAGATGCGCTGATATCACTTTGTAGACTTTTAGATCGTCAGCGTAGAGGTGAAGACGCAATTTCAGCCGAAAGCACAAGTCTTTCACAAACAGTATAAAAACCATTGGGCCCAGAACGCTTTCTCAATATCCGTTGATAAGAAATTTACGTAGGACATCAAATTCGTTGTCGTGGAGCGCTTCTTAACAAAACCATCTTGGAAGTCAGATTTCAGCGGTCAAGATACGACGTAAAGAGCTTTGTTAACCAATTGTTTGTACACCTTGGTTCTACAGCATAAAATCGAACCACCTCCGTAATTTTCAACAGCATGTTTGTTACCAGCTTTGAAAATCGGAGTAATTGAGGCTAACTTCCATGCTTCGGGAAAAGTACCTTCACTGAGTGACCTGCTAAAAATAATCGTCAACGGCGTCAGCAGTGAGTCAGCACACTCTCTTAAAAGCAACGGCGGTATGTATGTTGTCTGTGCCCGGCCCTCTCGACATATCCAACTTTTCCAGGGCTGACAAAACTTTATGTTGGCTTATTCAAATTGAAAGCAGGACAGGATCATTTGACTGTGCACATTCTCGAAGAAATCGGCACACAGATCAGCTAGCTCGTGAGGTGAACCGGCCGAAGTTTCCCTAAAAGTCATATCGGTAGGGATCCGGTTTGATTGCTTACGGCTTCGAATATACGACCAAGGGATGACGGGTTCTGCATTCCAATCGTTCGATGTAGCTACGAAATGCAGCGTCTTGATAAAAGTCATGCTCGTTTGGTTCAAAAGCGTGGATTTTCAGGCATCATAACATTGACTACCTATAAGTTCCATGCGAAAATCAAATTATAGCTCGTGACAACAAACGTAACCAGAAGAATGAACGTTCGATTTTCAAAATGCTTTGATATTCATTTATTTAAACAGGTTCATTTTCAATATGAATTTCAAAATATCAAAAATGAAATACAATAAACCACAATGAATATCAATTACCCGTCGGGATTTGAAAATATGTAAGGGCAGCCCAGTCCAGGGTATTCTTGCTCAACATTGTGAGTACCTATTCTTCTGGGACGATGATGACTTCCCTGGTTGTTCCATGTTCGTATTAGGATTCAAAATCACTTAATAAATAAAAAAAATCATCACAAGAGATTTTATTCAGATTTCGTCAAATGAAATTCATGCTTACCGATTGATAATCAAAACAACAGTGACAGCAGATTTTTGACCTGCACTTAAAACCGACTTCATTCATTGCGGCAATTCAGTTGGCATAGAAGTGACAGCGGTAACCATGAAAACCGGGAATCATCATTACACTGAGATAAAATCATTTTCACTTCTCATTGATATTTCACGAGTACTTTTTCAAACAGAAGTATCTGATTTTGTACACATTGAGGGGAAGTAAGATTCAAACGTTAAGTTCTTGAAACCCTAAGCACTTTTTTGCAAACTAGGGCCACCAACACAAGAAATGACATTTCTCTAACATGATGGTGAGGCTACTTTCCGTGAGGGTGCTGAGAGTTTTGAGAAATTTACGTTTGAATCTGACTTCCTCTCTCTGTTTACGAAATCAGATACGTCTGTTTGAAAGAGTACTCGAGATTTTATGAAAATCCAACGCACTGGTCCTGGCAATCGGCGTAATGTGTTTCGAGAGACTGTAGATTGATCCGGTTCATAGTAGGTTGATGGTCCAAATAGATGAATGGACGAAAACAAGCCATTGCACTCCATTGTTAGCCGATACTGTCAGCTCCACCCGTAGCATAGAAGTTGAATACAGTGAGGCACTTTGTGTCCACTAGATACAGTCAATCCGGCATTTTCAACAGCGTCGAAAGAAAGGCTGTCCGCGACCGCAAGTGCAGCTGTAGCCGATGAGGAGAACCTAAGCAAGGTGATCTCATCGTTCCGCGCCATCCTAGGGTGGCTCCATACAAAGGTATGTGTGTGAGTGTGTGTGTGTGTGTGTGTGTGTGTGTGTGTGTGTGTGTGTGTGTGTGTGTGTGCGTGTGTGTGTGTGTGTGTTCCAACGCCCACCAAACACAAACATTTTTAACCCGGGAGTTGAAAGGTTACAGCTCTGTTGGGTTCCAGTGACCCATTTCAGAATGCCTGGTTACTCACGTTCATTCCGAGGTCACTTTCACTTACAACAGGCCCGCATAGACACAGAACAAACATCAAATGGATATAGGTACTGTGTTTAGTTATTATCAGATTGATCTCACCAGAAATTGTTGTTGATGTACAGTTTTCTTTTGGAGGGCTTTCCTGTGATGCTAAAGGATGCAATTAAGGAGTGTATCGAATATAAGCTATCCACATACATTTGCGTTGTACGCATGTATTTGTGATGGTTTTTTATGCTCTGAACACTGCATGCTGTGCGTTTGACTGACAGCTTTCTTTTGTTTACTTGTTTGTGCGGTTCAAATTCTGCGTTTTCAAAGTGTCGCGTATTGAAAAGGAAGTGAAAATTAAGGTTCTGGACACATAGCTAAGTGAGAAGGGTATAACTATGCGAAAATTTTCGAAGCGGTGTGGAATTCATCATGCGAGTGTTAAAACCATCATTAATAAGTTGGGGAGCACTATTCTTTGGATGAGCTACCAGGAAGAGGCAGGAAACCCGGTTCTTCCAACCCGAAACTGGAGCAGAAAGTGGTATCTCTAATCATGAAGAACAAATCAATGTCAATACGTGATTTGGCCAAAAAAGCAGGAACGAGTGTCGGAATGATCCAGCGTATCAAGAGGCGAGACCACCTGAAGACCTACAAGAAGCAGAAAATCTCGAAACAAAGTGCAGAACAGAAATTAAATTCGCGTCTTTTGCAGCGTCCGGATGCATGCGTTTTGATGGACGATGAGACCTATGTAAAGGAGGACTCAAAAACCCTTCCAGGTCCACAATACTTTACTGCCGTCGTTGGGGAGGATGTGAGCGATGCGGACAGGTCGATTCAAGTGGAGAAATTCGGTCGAAAGGTACTGGTATGGCAAGCAATATGTTCCTGTGGTTTGAAGTCAGCCATTTTTTACACTACCGGAACTATGAATGCGGAAATCTATCGATCTGAGTGTCTCCAGAAGAGATTGTTGCCTTTATATAAGAAGCATAGTACACCTCCACTGTTTTGGCCGGATTTAGCGTCGGCTCACTATGCCAAAACCACTCTCAATTGGCTTGCGGAAAAGGGTATAGATTTCGTTGAGAAAAATATCAATCCACCAAATTGCCCTCAGCTTCGACCCATCGAACGTTACTGGGCAATCGTGAAGAGGGTCTTCAAGAAGACTGGTAAGGCAGCTGGGAACATGCAGGATTTCAAAATAATTTGGGCTCAAGCGTCCAAAAAATGCGATGCAACACTTGTCCGGAACTTGATGAAGAGCATTCGATCCAAAGTTCGAAAATTCGTGAAGGAATAACTTAAATTTCATCCGGTCTTCATTATGTTCAAGTTTGACCTCGTACAATAAAGGATCAATTTTTTGTATGAATAAAATATCGGTTTTCAACATAATTTGAAAGAAAGTTTGTGGATAGCTTATTTTCGATACACTCCTTACAAACTAACAATCCACCGATTCCAAATCACGAAAGAAACTCCCATCGCCTAACATGCAAGTGGGCGGAATGTTACAACTTGGAAAAATTGCAAAAGAAAGCGATAAATCAACCCTCTCAGATTTTACAAGCTCAAAACTGCATGCTAGTTTGTGATTTGAAAAGTGTTCAGATTAACGAACAAAAAGTCCGGGTACCGATGCAGCACGGTATCCGAACTTTGGATTTGTAAATCTGTGTCGCTTAACCAATCCTCAAACAAATGTGCAAAAGCACGCTGGCCAATATTTAGTGTCAACCAGTGGGTACGTGTGCTCTACTCCAGGTTCCCCTTCTTTCAAACTCACCTTCAGTTCAATTTACCCACTGAGTCGGACACATCACAATAGAAAATATTGTGATGGAGCACGGACGCTAGGTTACTAGATGTATGAAAAATATTCTATAACCTATTTAGGATTATATCTGAAAAAATCCAAATTTGGCCAACACCCACCTTTTTTTTTTCGCGAAAAAGACGCAGCAAATCAAAACCCGTCAGTTTCCAAGCACGGCTTGCTGCGATCTCTCGGGGCGGCTCCATACAAAGTGGTGGCCGAAAATATTTGAAGGAGATAGGCAAATATTTGAGGGAGATAAAGGCCAGCAAGCGAGCCTGCCTTGAGGACCTGAGCCAATACGGACGCCTATCGGGTAATAATGACAAAAACCAGAGAAACGGCGGCTCCTACCGAGCAATCACCAGAGCTGCTGCAAGTGATTGTTAGGGGACTCTTTCTGAGCCATAACCCGAGTCCCTGGTCCCACGCCACCGTAGATTTGTCTCATGACTAGCGTTCCAGTATCCCAGACCATAACGCTGTTATAGCGATGGAGGGATGGTCGGCCCAGCCGAACATCCGTAACCACGTGGGCATTGAGAACGGCACAACTGGGGTTGGAGACGAGGCGACGGTGCCGAACGACGAACTCATTGCGATAGTAAATTCGCTGGAGGTGTACAAAGCGCCAGGACTGGATGGTATTCCGAACCTGGCCATCAAGACGGCAATCTTGCGGCTCCCGAAATGTTCAAGGTGTTCATGCAAAGGCGTCTTTTTTTTTAGACGGAATTGAAAATCTGTAAACAGACTCCTGAAGAACTCAGAATGTGGGGATGAGGGCGCCAACTTCTCGACCCACTAAAAACCCACCCGCGCCTCGAGCCCCGGCCCTCCCCGGAGCCACCTTTCGGTATTACTTCAGGGAGGGGGCTAGTGTGCTTTACGCACCCACTATGTCTAACTACATAGGTCTTTAGTAGTTAGCTTCGCCGAGCTGACGCTGATTCAATTGAGATGCTCCTAGATCCAAGCAGGGCTCGGGACGTCCCCGCCCCTGCCCAACCATTTACGGTACCTGCTGAACCGCGCGTCACATGGTCCTTCTTTCGATCGAGAAAGCCAGGAGGGCCAGGACCGGGGTTGGAACGTCTGAGGGCGGCTACCCCAGGGTCGTCCCTGTTCCCCATGTCACGACCGCTAACGGTTTCCTGCCGGAACCCGCGCCGTATGGCGCTTTCTCCGTTGTAGTTCGTTTAGCCGTTAAGGGGAGCTTAACGTTTCCAGGGTTTCCCGTGGGTAAGCGAACTACTTCCACACCTCCATGCAAAGGTGTCTGGACGAGAGTATCTTCCCTGACGCCTGGAAAGTTCAGAACCTAGTGTTGCTACCGAAGACTGGAAAGCCACCAGGTGATCCACCGGCATATAGACCTATATGTCTGTTGGATATTTCGGGTAAGGTGCTCGAGAGGTAATCCTCAACAGAATGACAAAGTACACGGAGGGTATAGGCGGTATGTCTAACAACCAGTTTGGCTTCCGTAAAGGCAAGTCGACGGTGGATGCCATGATTTTGGAGGCGGCGAAGTCGAAAAGTAGAAGGCCGTTATCATAGAGCAGCTGGTGTGCTCTGAAATTACAAATCACCGGTTTGTATTACTCCTCCAGACCAACCTGAGCATTGAAATCCTCATTGATGATCTTGTTGTCGTGGCTTGGGTAGCGGTCGTATTAATGCTCTAGCTGCGCGTAGAATTCTTCATTGTCATCATCAGTACTTTCGAGGTGGGGGCTATGCACGTCAATGATGCTGGTGTTGAAGAACCAGCCCTTGATACACAACCTGCACATTCTGGGGTTGATTGGCTTCGCGGATCACTCGCTTCTGCATCTCAGCGCAACGATGTTGAACTTGAGGTACTTCAATTCGTCAGAAAACACGCGAGTACTTCCAAGTAAATTGAGAGATCGGCAGTTCCACGTCCTGAGTTTCCAATCGTTAGTCCTTATCCGTAGCCTAGGTCTATGCCGATTAATCCGGCTCGAATCTCTTCCTTGAGTATTATTCGTTGCTGTACTTTTTTTTTTATCGGTATTGACTCGCAGGGCCCACAACCGACCCAACTATCTCGCAGGAGGACCATCGAGGGGCTGCTGATTAATAGTTCCGAGCACCACCAGGACTTCTGGGTTTTGTATTTAGAGTCCTGGGCGAACTAACATGACGGTGGCTGAGACGCTCGATTGTGGTTCATTTAGCGTTATCTGAAGGGTGTTCCGATCAAAATTTGGTCAAACAGTAATGTGTGTGATTCGATCAAAGTTTTTATTAATAAGTCAAATTCTTTTTCTTTTTCAAGTTCAGTTAAAACAGAATACAGAAAAAATATTCAGCTAAGCTTCCTTTTTTACCGAATGCGAATTGCCGGGTCTTTCGTTTAACACCTGCCATAAGATTTTGTACAGTCTCCTTGTCCACTTTATTCGCCGCAGAACGCCTGTTTGCCTTGAACTGTTTCTCGCTCACAACAGCTTTTTGACTCTTCTTAAGGTTCCGCTTGACGATGGCCCAATATTGTTCGATTGGGCGGAGCTCTGGCGTGTTGGGAGGGTTCTTGTCCTTGGGCACCACTTGAACGTTGTTGGCAACATACCACTCCATGGCCTTTTTTCCGTAATGGCAAGATGCCAAATTCAGCCAAAATAGAACGGAACAATTGTGTCGCTTCAGGGAAGGAAGTAGACGTTTTTGTGAGCACTCGCTCAGATAAATTTCCTGGTTGACGGTTCCGGTTGCGATGTGGTCACGGGTACAGATGGCCTGCCACACCTGATATTTCTTCGCGAACTTTGACAGTTAAATGTGCTTGAAAATATCTGCCATTTTTCGCCGTCCGGTTGCCGTATAAAATTCCTGTCCAGGAAGCTGTTTAATGTCTGCCTTGACGTAAGTCTCATCGTCCTGTATCACGCAATCAAACTTCGTCAGCATCGTCGTGTACAACTTTCGCGATCGTGCTTTGGCCGACTCTCCCAGCTTCTTTGCGACTTCTTGGCGGAGAGGTTAGGGTTCCGCTCGAAACAGCGGGCAACTCTTTTTGTCGTCGCTGTGGCCTCCGGCTTTCAAACTATGATTGACATCTGGCATCGATGTTACTTTGATACGCTGTTAGTCAAACGCACTGTTATTTATTCGCCATTTTGTTAGTTTGTTATTGCCACTGACTGGGTCATGGGCATTAGATTTTACTAAAATGGCATGCTCAAAGCATATGATATAAATATGATAACGTTTGCATTAAAAAAATGATTTTTTTTCGGATGGTGATAAAAAAAAGTTAAGACAGATAATTGCATTTGATAAATTTTCCATGGAAGGTAATCATTTAAACTTACTTGCAAAAAACAATCTACGCCCTTTGCGAGTGGCCTTCCGGCAGTTAACCGGAACATTCGCCATGGCGGACGAAAACATGCGTGTAGGCATTTCTTCGTTTTATTTAACAATCCCTCCTCAGTTTTCGCGACAAAATTGTTGGAGTAGATCTTGAGCTTCAGGTTGGCCCATAAATTCTCGATGGGACGCAGCTGGGGGGCGTCGGGCGGGTTCGCCGACTTGGGTACCACATCGATATTCAGTCGCTCTATCTCCTCCAACGATCGCTTCGAGTAGTGGGCCGACGCCAGATCCGGCCAGAACACCGCGTCTTCGCCCTTATGGTATATCTTGATGAACGACGCAACTTCCGGCAGGCCTTTCGTACTATAAATTTCCCCGTTCACGGCCAGTCCGGAGCGAAAGAAGAGCGGCTTTGATATCCCCTTATCGCTGATTGTCAGCCACTGCAGCACCTTCTTGAGGAGCTTGGTGTGTGAAATGAACTTCACCTCGGAGCTCACTTCCTTCGTGGGGGAAGTAAAATACGAAGTGCCCTGCCAGTCTTTGCTATCCAAGGTGAGATAGGTCTCGTCGTCCATCACCACCGCCACGTCGCGATTCGCCGCAAAAATCGAGTTGACCATTTTATTCAGCCGCTGCCGCTGCGTCCTGCAGCTCCGAAGACAGTGGACGCGACTTCCGCTTCCTGACATGTATGTTCATGGTGGTTCACGGTTTGGCCGGTTGAACCGACCTTCCGGCCAAGCGCATGCAGCGGTGTAGCCACTTTTCCCTCGATCACCCTCTTCAGCATCCTTTGGAGCTTCTTGTCGCTCAGGGTCGTCGGCCGTCTGAAACCGGGCTCTCTTTCGATGCTCTGATTGTTGTCTAATAGTGCCAAGATGTTGTAGATGCCGGAACGGGCGTATCCGGCGTCCACAAAGTGCCGCACGATGTCCGTTTTCGACGCGGCGGGATGCGCACACTTCTGAACGGAGTTGCTTCACTGTTTTTGCCATCACGGTTAGAGTTCGACTGATAGTGCTGTCAAATATTGTCTGCTGACTCATGGGTTACTATGATTGATGCTGCATGGGTAGTTTCGTCAGTGCGGGTCGGCAATTTTTGTCCATTTTTTTACATACAAACGTTATATTCTGCAGTAGCAAATCAAGGGCTAAAAATTGGTATAAGAGACACCTCAACAAATGCTCTCCTTCATATGATGGTCTCAAATGCTTTAAAACAGGTCTTTAACTGTGGCTGTGGCTGCTTATGGTTCTCTCCACAGAAAAGCTCACCTATGCCAGCCCCTATTCGCTTCTGTTACCACATTCAACAGACTCTCCGATCCTATCGCACCCGAATCCATTGAGTGCAGTTTTCGCCACCCTTATCTTCCCCCATAATGTCAAATTTGCTGTTTCAAAAACGGAAACTCAAGCTTCAGAGTAGAACAAAGGAAGAAAGTTTAACTGAATCCAAAGAAAGAGCCATCAAACCGATATGTTGCCCCCACTCACTCCTTCGGTTCACACATGAGAGGCACCAGCGCCGTTGAGTTCGGCGACAACGACCTCGTTCTAGTTTTTATAAAACCGTCTCGTTGCTGTTTTTGTTTTTTTTTTTTCATTCTGCACCACAGTTCACACAAAACGCCCGGTTATGTCGTCATCGTTTCCTGATTCGCCCCCCCACCGACCGTCATTCGCGCACACATCCACTCGCTTGCAGATATGTATCTGATGAATGAAAGTCCCAGAAGGACAATGCTTGAGCTGGTTGCCTCCGCCGTCGTCGCTATTTTCGATTTCGTTTGAATGATGCTTTGTCATTGTGAGCGACTGATAATTTCACTACGGGACATTCCGCGCGAACGTGGGGATGGGGAGCGTGGGGATGTTGGGCAAGTTACCACCATTGTTGGTGAGGGCAGTGGTTCTTTCCAGCTCATACCTAATTCTTTTGTCGCAGTCAGCGGCCGTCGACGGATTAGACCTGGGTTGGACAGTGACAGTTGTGTGGTGGTTGTGCGATAATTGGGCTGGAAGGACCGGAGAGAAAATTTGCCACGAGATTGTCACTTTTAGGGGCCTTTTATTTAGGGGTAGCCCTATCGTGCGGGGGGGCTTTTTTGTCACGAAATTCTTCAGTTTGGGTTTTATATTTTATGGCAAATGCTAATTTCGGCTGCCTTTAGATACCCGGTCACGGAATGCCGATTTCTTGCGGGCTTGCCGTAAGGTATGGTCCAAAGGCAATGCAAAACAAAATGAAAGCGAGAAATTAGAGAGTCAGACAGTAATTGCCAATTTCTTTTTTATTGCGCCGACACATGAACGCGTTTCAAGGTCAAATGTGATAATGGAACTGAAAAAGCGAACGAATTCAAAGATGATTTCATCGGTTTGCTTATTAGTGTTTTAGGTTTTCTCATGAAAAACATAATCAGGGGAAATGCTGATGTTGAAAATTCCCGGAAACCATTTTTTGAGCCTCAAATTGAGTATATTTTTCCATAATTACTCTTCACTGATTCTCCCCATATGATATCTGGAACAAAAAGCTTTAATTTCGTTACATTTCAAAAAGTGAGCTAATCCGTTAGGATAAACACCCCTAAATTCTTGGCAAGGTGCTCGGTTGATCTGAGTCTGGTGAATTTGAAGAATGCTATCTGTTAAGGAGCCACGATAAGAAATAAAATTACCTGCACCGACGAGAAGACAGAGGGTTTCAATTTTATCGAGGACCATGGTCACCATTTAAAGTTCAGGCTTTTCAGCAAGGCCAATTAAATTTTCCCTGCTAGAGAGTTTGTTTGCTTGGAATTTCTGTTGATCTAACCTACCGTTGCATATTTCCGTCAATTGACATGCAGCGGTAACTAAGAAATAAAGATTGTGCTCGAAAAAAATGCAACAGACAAAAATGATCACCAAAAATTCATACTAAGTCGCATATTTGTGAAACTCTCAGATAATTAAAAAATACACATGAGGTATGTTTTTGCAAAGTTGATTTATTCAACTTCCTCTCCTAGGCTAAACGTACACACCTTGGACTTAACGCTACCCATCAAATCCTGTGCAACACTTGCGCCATCTTTCTTACAGACTTTCATCCACTCTTTCTTCAAATCCTTGTCGTTTTTGAAGACCTTCCCTGTTTTCCGGAGCTTGCCCTTCATAATCTCCCAAATAATTTCTATTGTGCGAAGTTCTGGCGAGTTTGGCGGATTTGCCTCCTTCGGAACAACATCGTAGGCTCCAGCCCAAACATAGTGTCACCTTCGTGGGAACGGAGGAAGGGCAGCAGGCGCTTTTGGAGGCATTCTTCTTAATATGTTTGGCCGTTGATGATGTCGGTCGTTATGTACGGCTTGCTGAATTTACCGCACCCACAGATACCCTGCCACACCAAGTACTTATTGGCAAATTTGTCGACTTTCTTCTTCCGGAACTTCTCCGGAACATTCAGGTGGGACTTGCCGACGAAAAATTCCAGGCTTTGGATCTGCTTGGCGTCCGCTTGGTGCATTTCGGCTGCACCAACCACTCGCGATTTTGACACCGTGTTCTGTTTATCGGTTTGGTTTGGCGCCTTCCTTGCCTTGAAGACATGAAACCCGCCCCGCCTCATTGTCTGCTGGACGAACCAGACGGAAGAATTGACCTTCTTGGCCACGTCCCAAATCGAATGGTTCGTATTGAGCTTGAATATATTCCCTCCGGGAAGACCGTAGAGTGGGTGAAGACTCTACGGGGCTGAGCTGCAAACAACCCGGTGGGTCCACGGGTCGCGGATGTTGGGCTACCATCAGATATAATGGACAGCTACTGAATACACGAATAAGTAGCCTCGGGCAAGCGGCGGGGATTGTTAAGGATGTTGGGGGACTGAGCAGTTGTTGGACTCTGTTGAGTTTCTTCCAAAAACCCACAAATATCCGAAAGCAGCCCTGACAAAAGCGAGTAACCCCGCTTTTTAAAAATAAGGGTGAAAGTCCAAGCCTTCAACCATTTGAGCGTCTGTTCTGCATGTTAGGGGCGGCTCAAAACAACGTCTGTTCTCCATTTTAGGAGCGGCTGAGCCATCGTCTTGTTAGTGCGCCCAGGACTCTAAATACAAAAGCCGAAAGTCCTGATGGTGCTTGGGACTGTTGAACAGCAGCATCACGATGGTCCTCCTGCGAGATAGTGGGGTTGGTTGAGGGCCTTGCGAGCCGACACCATTAAAAAGGAATTAATAACCGAATAATACACAAGGAGGCGCGATTTGCAACAGATCCGGTCAATTTATCTGCTTTGCCGATGACGTAGATATTGTCGGCAGAACATTTGAGGCGGTGGCAGAACAGTACACCAGACTAAAGCGCGAAGCAGAGAAGATTGGGTTGAAGATAAATACGTCCAAAACGAAGTACATGCTGGCAGGCGGAACCGAGCACGACAGGACCCGACTGGGCAGCAGTGTAACGATCGACGGCGATGAGTTCGAGGTAGTCGATGAATTTGTCTATCTCGGCTCACTGGTTACTGCGGACAACGATAACAGCCGTGAGATCCGGAGACGGATTATCAGTGGAAGTCTATGGGTTCCACAAGCAACTACGGTCAAACAGACTTAGCTCCCGTACGAAGTGCATCCTGTACAAAACGCTAATAAAGGGTGTCCACGATGAAATTGCCACACTATGAAATTGCTCTAACTTTTTAACCGTTGGGTAGAATTTAATGAATTTGGGTGGATCTAGTTCATAGTGCATTATTTACATCCTGCAAGTTTTAAAGTCCTGTGATCAAAACTCGCGGAAATGGAGTCGAAAGAACAGCTCGTGTGTGATAAAATCTTGCGCATTCATCACGAGAACAAGGATCTCTCGCATTGTTCCATCGCTAAAACGTTGGGAATCGCGAATTCCACGGTGTCGCGAGTGATTAAGCGGTTCGAGGAACCGTTGACCACCGATCGGAAGCCCAGAAGTGAAGGAAAAAGTATTCCGTACAACACCAAAAATCACAACCGCGTAGTTGGGGCCTTCAACCGAAATCCGAACGCCTCCGTTCGGGATGTGGCTAAGAAGCTGCACCTAAGCCGAAGTTTTGTCCAGAAGGCCAAAACTAAGGCTGGGCTTCGAACGTTCAAGGTACAAAAGGCCCCTAATCGCGACGAGAAGTAGAACAAGTCCGCCAAAACCCGTGCCAGGAAGTTATACCTCAACATGCTGACGAAAGTTGAATGCTGCATCATGGACGACGAAACATATGTGAAGGCCGACTTCAAACAGATCCCCGGCAACCTGTTTTTCACGGCCAAGGATAAGTTCAGCGTTCCGGAGCATGTCCGCACTCAGAAGATGTCTAAATTTGCGAAGAAATTCCTGGTTTGGCAAGCCATCTGCACGTGCGGGAAGCGGAGTGCACCTTTCGTGACCCAGGACACGATGAACGAACAGGTGTACATAAAAGAGTGCCTCCAGAAGCGGCTGCTTCCTCTCCTGAAGGCCCACAACGTCCCAACAATCTTCTGGCCGGATTTGGCCTCATGCCACTACTCCAAGGACGTGCTGAAGTGGTATGCGGACAATAAGGTCAATTTCGTGCCGAAAATGTTCAACCCTCCCAACACCTCGGAGCTCCGCCCCATCGAGAAGTACTGGGCGATTATGAAGCAGCACCTTCTTAAACGACCTAAGGTAGTGAAGACAGTCGAGGAACTGAAGAAAGTATGGGTTTACATGCAAAAAACGGTTGATTCACATGTTGTGCAGAATCTTATGGCCGGGGTTAAGGCCAAGGTGCGGGCATTTGCGTATGGACTGTAAATAAAATACGAGTAAAATGTTAAAATGAAGTTTAATAGTTATTTCTCAATCCCTGAAAATTTGATGGCAATCGGATGAAAACTCGAATTTTGCGAATCAATTTTGTGTGTGACAATTTCATCGTGGTCCTCCCTTAGCTCAGTCGGTAAAGGCACAGCTACAAAGCAATACCATACTGGAGGTGGCTGGGTTCGATTCCCGGTCTGGTCTAGGAATTTTTCGTAAAGGAAAATTTCTCGACTCCCTGGGCATAGCTTATGATTGTACTTGCCACACAATCATACTAATGCATAGATGGTACTTGGCATCGAAAGCTCTTCATTAATAACTGTGGAAGTGCATTTAGAACACTAAGTTGAGAGCAGGCAATAAGCTAATTGTGAAAGCAATAAGCTTGAAATGCTAAAGAAGAAGAAAGAAGAATACACATCGTAGCGAGCAGCGAGAAAGGCGTCGGTAGTTTTGGTTTTGAGGCCTTCGTTTCAAACAAAGTAACAGTGGTTGCAAGCCTCCGTCACCATCTACGACCAGAACGGCTACGATGACAGGAAACAGGAAACACTTACAACACCTTCAAATGCAACTTCCAATCCTTAGTCCCACTACAACGCTCGCCATGATCCTGCCGATCGATCCGACCACTAGGGACGCTAAACAAATAAACAGTGCGTCCAGATATGAAATGACTCAATCTTTAGTAAAGGGTGTCCCACATCAAATTGCATCACGGAAAAAAAACGATGTAGAAAATGACCTAGCTGACCTTTTTTGTTTTTCAAATTGTCAGGCAATGAAAAATAACCCATTAGTAAGCTTTTGGCATATTTATGTTTTTCAACTTCAATACCATAGCCGTACGCTCGCACCTTACGCTTAACTCCATTTATTAGGTTTTGCACAACATCTGGCTGCAGCTTCTTCGGTACGGAAATCCACTTTTTCTTCACGTCTTTTTCAGATTTGACCTCTTTGGGATGCTTCCGTAGTGCTTGCTTCATAATAGCCCAGTATTTTCCGATGGGCCTTAGTTCTGGTTGGTTAGGGGGCTCATGTCCTTGGATGCAAAAGTGACCCGGTTGGCTTCGTATCACTCGAGGATAACATTTGAATAGTGGCACGAAGTTAGATCCGGCCAGAAGATCGTAGGGCCCTCATGTTGCTTCAACATAGGAAGCAGACGCTTCGGTAGACAATTCGATTTTTTTGTTTTACAAAAACAACATCAAAAGTTCTTGAGAATTCTTCCTACTGTTATGAAAATTAGTATTCAGTGGTTTTTGAGCCCGGAAAAGGTTCTTATAATGGGTGGAGACTCCTCAGCAATCTGAATTGGGGGGGGGGGGGGGGGAGGGGGGATGGCAAACGTACTTTTGCATATAAAAAGTAATAAACGATCCATAAAAAATTGAAAATAGTGCCATGAAAAACGCATTCTTGACCCATAAGACTCTGGTGAAAATCCATAAAAAAATTGAAATGATCCATAAAATTCATCACTCTGATCCATACTTTATATAAAATTTAGCAATAAAATGTCAAAAATGTACCGTTTTATATCTAGGGCATGATCGTTAAAAGTGTACGGATTACTCATAAACATATTGCAAATGATCCATAAAAGGTTCAATAACTTTCCTTAAACTTGTAAAATTGATCCATAGAATGTAACCTTTGTGCAATTAAATATATTCGCATGTTCCATAAAGTATTTGAAATTTTCCATAAATAAATTGCCAATGATCCATAAAATGATGAATAATGAACCATAAGCTTATAAAAATGATACATAGTAAATCAGCTTTGTTCGCTAAACTATATGGTATGATCCATAAATTATGCCTGCATTTTTCCAGGTTGGGGCACTATTTTTGTTAATTTTGATCCATAAAGATTGTAAAATTGATCCCTAACTGCGTTACTACTCAGATTTAGTGACATGTCCGTTCTTTCAGGTATCCGGATAAAATATTGCTGCTAAAGAAGGATTGCGGAGTTTTTGCGTAGCCGTATTGAGGATTGAAGAACTAAGGCGGCAGAAAGCGGTCGATGTTTCCGACATCCGAAGTGTTAACATAGCGTAGATTAGATTCCAGGCAAACGACTGATTCAAGCATTTGCCCGGTATAAGGCAAACGGAGGATGTTTTTTGTAGTTAGGTCCGACGAGCGATAGCGAGTTGGACAGCAAGCGTCTGCCCGGCATAATTTAAATCAAATTTTCTGAAACAACAGTTTAATCAAGTCATAAATTTGACCTGTAGTTCTTTATGTGCAGGAGAGCTCTTTACCAAATTTCTTGACAAACATGTGTCGCAGTTGCGGGGAGATCAAATAATGTTAAGTGCACAAAGTTGGTTTGTTATGAATCATTTTTTAAGATTATGATTTGTTATACAAACTATTAGAGATCATTGGCAATTTATTTATGGAACATTTACAATAATTTATGGATGATATGCACATATGTTAGTGCAGAAATGTTACATTCTGTGGATCAATTTTGCAAGTTTAAGGAAAGTTATTGAACCTTTTAAGTATCATTTGCAATATGTTAATGGGAAATCCGAACAATTATATATATCATTCCCTTGATATATAACGGTTAATTTTTGACATTTTATTGCTAAATTTTGTTAAAAGTATGGATCAAATTGATGAATTTTAGGGATCATTTCTATTTTTTTTGTGGATTTTCACCAGAGTTTTTTTTTTGTGGATTTTCACCAGAGTCTTATGGGTCAAGAATGCGTTTTTATAGAACGATTTTCAATTTTTCATGGATCATTTCTTCAGTTTTAAAGGTGCAAACTTAGGGCTGCCGTAGTTCTTTACGTGCACGAGTGCTCTTTACCAAATTTATTGGGAAACATGTGTCGCAGTTGCGGTCGTAAAAGAACGTGAGATCGCAAAAGTAAGTCAGCTTTCTGAAAATTGAAAATCTTCTCCAAAGTGATCCTTCTTTTACAGCAATATTTAAGCCGCATAGCTAAAGGAACGGACATGTTAATAAATCTGAGTAGTAGCGCAGTCAAGGATCGATTTCCCTGTAGTTAAAATTTAAAAAAAAATTTAAACCCAAAATTGGAATAATTCCGGCATAATTTATGGATCATACATATTATTTTAAGTGCACAAAATTGATTTGCTATGGACCATATTTAGAAGTTTATGGTTCATTTTTCAAACCTATTATGGATCATTGGCGATTTATTTATGGAATATTTTCAATAATTTATTGATCATGTGCATATATTTTAGTTCACAAACGTTACATTCTAAGGATCAATTTTACAAGTTTAAGGAATGATATTGAACCTTTTATGGAACATTTGCAATATGTTTATGGGTAATCCGTACAATTTTATCGATCATACCCTAGATATATAACGGTACATTTTTGACATTTTATTGCTAAAATTTATATAAAGTATGGATCACATTGCTGTATTTTATGGATCATTTTAATTTTTTTATGGATTTTCATCAGAGCCTTATGGGTCATAAATACGTTTTTTATGGAACGAATTTCAATTTTTCATGGATCATTTCTTCAGTTTAAAGGTGCAAACTTAGGGCTGCCATGCCCAGGGAGTCGAGAAATTTTCCTTGACGAAAAATTCCTAGACCAGACCGGGAATCGAACCCAGCCACCTCCAGCATGGTGTTGCTTTGTACCGACTGAGCTAAGAGCCACAAAATATTCTTGTAGCAATCGTAAATCTCCTTTCATATTTGATACAATTGCATGCAAGTAAACATGCGGGTAAAATAAAGCCGTATCGTCAGCAAATAACCTTGGTGTTCCAGCAAGCCATTATATCACTCCATTATATTACTTATATCATTGAAATAGATAATCAAAAGTAAAGGGCCAAAGTTACTTCTCTGTGAAGCTCCAGTATTAATTTGTCTTTTTTAGCTTGTTCCTCCGTCGCATGAGACAAATTGATTTCTGTTGCTCAAATAGCAACGGATGATGCTATTAGCAATGCCCCTGATACCATATTGTTCTAACTTGTTCTAAAATCTCATGGTTCAGAGTGTCAAATGCCTTTTCAGATCAAGAAACAAGGCACCCACTATTTTTTTATTAATCTGTTTCTTCTTTTTTTTTAACTCTTTATTTATTCCAAATTTTTACATTATTTTACATTCATATATTAACCTAGGTGATCCTGCTAAGTAATTAACATTTCAACCTTATATGCTATCATTTATATCTAATTGTGTTAATATTATTTTTACTTTGTCTATTCAGTATTTTTAACAGGGTTCCTTTTGCCTGCGTGTAAGAATAATTATTGATTTCTTAAAACTAGTTCTTATCTATAGAGAGAATTGATCATTGCAATTGAAGACTGCAATGATTTTTGTCTAAAATTATGAATTATTTTGTTGGACATTTCTTCTAGAGTCTCAACGTTTGAAATTCTATGTAATTCAATAGTACTGAACCAGGGTGGCAGCTTCAAAATCATTTTCAGAACTTTGTTCTGAATCCTTTGAAGTGCTTTTTTCCTAGTAGCACAACAACTAGACCATATTGGCACAGCATAAAGCATGGCCGGTCTAAAGATTTGTTTGAATATTAGAAGTTTGTTCTTCAAACAAAGTTTGGATTTTCTGTTTATAAGAGGATATAAACATTTTATATATTTATTACATTTGGCTTGAATGCCCTCAATGTGATCTTTAAAAGTTAATTTTTGATCAAGTATCAGTCCAAGATATTTTACTTGATTTGACCAAGAAATTGGAACTCCGTTCATAGTGACCATATGACTATTACTTGGTTTCAAAAATGCAGCTCTAGGCTTGTGTGGGAATATTATAAGTTGAGTTTTGGAAGCATTAGGAGAAATCTTCCATTTTTGAAAATAATCTGTAAAAATGTCCAAGCTTTTTTGTAGCCTCCTGGATATAACACGAAGACTTTTTCCTTTAGCGGAAATGCCTGTGTCATCAGCAAAGCAAGATTTTTGACAGCCCTGAGGTAAATCAGGGAGATCTGAAGTGAAAATGTTATAAAGTATTGGCCCAAGAATGCTACCTTGAGGAACACCAGCTCTGACAGGCAATTGATCAGATTTAGAATTCTGATAATTTACTTGCAAAGTTCTATCAGTTAAGTAGTTTTGAACTAATTTCATGATATAAAGCGGAAAATTGAACTTTTTCAGTTTCGCAATCAAACCTTCATGCCAAACACTGTCGAATGCTTTTTCTATGTCTAGAAGAGCAACTCCAGTGGAGCAGCCTTCAGCTTTGTTTGAACGAATTAAATTTGTAACTCTCAAAAGTTGATGCGTAGTTGAATGCCCATGGCGGAATCCAAACTGTTCATCAGCAAAAATTGAGTTTGTATTGATGTGAAGCATCATTCTATTCAAAATTATTTTTTCAAAAAGCTTACTTATTGAAGAAAGCAAACTGATTGGTCGGTAGCTAGAAGCTTCAGCCGGATTTTTGTCTGGCTTCAAAATAGGTACGACTTTTGCATTTTTCCATTTATCTGGAAAGTATGCCAGATGAAAACATCTGTTAAATAGTTTTACCAAGAAAGACAAAGTACTCTCAGGGAGTTTTTTGATGAGGATATAGAAAATTCCATCATCACCTGGTGCTTTCATATTTTGAAATTTTTTAGTTATAGTTTTTACTTCATCCAAATCAGTTCCCCAAGAATCATCAAACATATTTTCTTGTGAGAAAATATTCAGATACTCCCTGGAAACTTGATCCTCAATAGGACTTGTAAGACCCAAACTGAAATTATGGGAGCTCTCAAACTGCTTAACAAGTTTTTGAGCTTTTTCCGCATTTGTGAGCAAAATTCTATCACCTTCCTTAAGGGTTGGTATAGGCTTTTGAGGTTTTTTCAATATTTTAGAGAGTTTCCAGAAAGGTTTGGAACTCGGATCTAATTTTGACACATTATTTTCAAAATGTTTGTTCCTCAGGGCAGAGAAGCGTTTTTTAATTTGTTTTTGTAAATCTCGCCATATGACTTTCATAGCGGGATCACGTGTTCTTTGATATTGACGCCTACGTACATTTTTCAGACGAATCAAGAGCTGAAGATCGTCATCAATTATAACTGAATCGAATTTAATTCGCATTTTGGCACTGAAGCAGCTCTTGCTCTATTTATTGAGAAAACCAGAGATTCAAGAGCATTATTAATTTCATTTTTTTGTTTGCAATGGAACATTAGGATCAAAGTTGTGTTCCATAGATGTTCGATATTGATCCCAATTAGCTCTATGGTAGTTGAAAGTAGAACTGATGGAATTAGAAATGATTTCTTGAGATATTTCAAATGTAACTGGAACGTGATCAGAACCAAAGTAATCAATTGACTTTAAAGTTGACATGAGTCAGTTAGGACCCAATCAATAGTTGAGGGAATTCTGGCTGAAGAAAGCAAGGTGGGCTGTTTGGGTATTGAATAGTGTAATAGCCTGCAGAACAATGATCAAATAGTATATTTCCATTGGCATTGCTTTGCGAATTATTCCATGAGCGATGTTTTGCATTGAAATCACCAATAACGAAGAATTTAGACCTATGACGGGTAAGTTACTGGAGGTCACCCTTGAGCCAGTTCTTTTGCTGGCCAGTGCATTGGAAAGGCAAATAGGCAGCTATAAAAGTAAATTGGAAGCGAGCAGCGGCGCTATAACCAAGCTATTTTGCACCTGCATTCGGAGGAAATGCCAATGCAGCACCAGAGCGTCTGTTCTCCAGGTTAGGAGCGGCTCAAAACAGCTTCTGTTTCCCATGTCAGGGGCGGCTGAATCACCGTCCTTGTGCCAGCGTGGGACTCTAAATTCAACTGAGCTCTATGGTCCTCCGGAAAGTAGGGGGTTGGTGTCAGGCCCTGCAAGCCAGCCGTAAAAAAAAGCAAGCACAGGAACATTTACAGCAGAATACGACCCAGAACAATCGGCGAGGACCACAGCGACGAAACAGGACTAGCGATTGGAAACTCGGTACGTGGAACTGCCGATCGCTCAACTTCGTCGGATGCACTGAAGGATCGTAAGTTTGGCATCGTAGCGCTGCAGGAGGTGTGCTGGAAGGGATCCATGGTGCGTACGTTTAGAGGTAACCATACCATCTACCAGAGCTGCGGCAACACACACGAGATGGGAACAGCTTTTATAGTGATGGGTGACATGCAGAAGCGCGTGATCGGGTGGTGGCCGATCAATGACCGAATGTGCAGGTTGAGAACCAAGGGCCGGTTCTTCAACTTCAGCATTATCAACGTGCACAGCCCACACTCTGGAAGCACCGATGATGACAAAGAGGCATTTTACGCGCAGCTCGAACGTGAGTACGACCGCTGCCCAAACCATGACGTCAAGATCATCATCGGGGACCTCAATGCTCAGGTTGGCCATGAGGAGGAATTTAGATCGACTATTGGAAAGTTCAGCGCTCACCAGCGAACGAACGACAACGGCCTCCGACTTATTGATTTCGCCGCCTCCAAAAATATGGCCATTCGTAGCACCTACTTCCAGCACAGCCTCCAGTATAAGTACACCTGGAGATCACCGCAGCAGACAGAATCACAAATCGACCACGTTCTGATCGATGGACGGCACTTTTCCGACATTACCGACGTCAGTACCTATCATGGCGCTAACGTCGACCCCGACCACTACCTGGTGATGGTAAAACTGCGCCCAAAACTATCCGTCGTAAACAACGTACGGTACCGACGCCCGCCACGGTACAATCTAGGGCGGCTGAAGCAACCGGATGTCGCCACGGCCTACGCGCAGAATATCGATGCAGCGTTGCCGGATGAGGGTGTGCTCGACGAAGCCCCTCTCGAGGACTGCTGGAGGAATATCAAAGCAGCCATCAACGACGCAGCAGAGAACGTCGTCGGGTACGTTGAGCGGAGTCGAGGGAACGACTGGTTCGACGAAGAGTGCAGGGAGGTTTTGGAGGAGAAGAACGCAGCGCGGGCAATAATGCTACAGCACGGGACCCGGCAGAACGAGGAGCGTTATAAACGGAAGCGGAAGCAGCAGACCCGCCTATTCCAGGAAAAGAAACGCCGCCTGGAAGAAGCTGAGTGCGAGGCAATGGAGCAGCTGTACCGTTCCCAAGAAACACGGAAGTTCTATCAGAAGCTTAACACGTCCCGAAAAGGCTTTGTGCCGCGAGCCGAAATTTGTAGGGATAAAGATGGGAGCATTCTGACAGACGGCCGTGAGGTGATCGAAAGGTGGAAGCAGCACTACGACGAACACCTGAATGGCGCAGAGGACGCGGGCGTTGAAGTCCAAGTCGGTGGAAGAAATGACTACGTCAGCACCGCAGAGGATGGGAACGAACCAGCTCCCACGCTGAGGGAAGTTAAGGATGCTATCCAACAACTCAAGAATAACAAAGCAGCTGGCAAAGATGGCATCGGAGCTGAACTCATCAAGATGGGCCCGGAAAGGCTGGCCATCTATCTGCATCGGCTGATAGTCCGAATCTGGGAAACAGAACAGCTACCGGAGGAGTGGAAGCAAGGGGTTATATGCCCTATCTACAAGAAAGGCAACAAGCTGGAGTGTGAGAACTACCGAGCGATCACAGTCCTAAACGTTGCCTACAAAGTACTATCCCAGGTCATCTTCCGCCGGCTTTCACCAAAAGTAAATGAGTTCGTGGGAAGTTATCAGGCCGGTTTCATCGACGGGCGCTCGATGACGGACCAGATCTTTACTGAACGGCAAGTCCCGACGCATCATCTGTTCATCGATTTCAAGGCGGCGTACGACAGTATCGACCGCATAGAGCTATGGAAGATTATGGACGAGAACGGCTTTCCCGGGAAGCTCACTAGACTGATTAAAGCTACGATGGACGGTGTGCGAAACTGCGTGAAGATTTCGGACGAACATTCCAGCTCGTTTGAATCACGCCGGGGACTACGTCAAGGTGATGGACTTTCGTGCCTGTTGTTCAACATTGCGCTAGAAGGTGTCATGCGAAGAGCCGGGCTCAACAGCCGGGGTACGATTTTCACTCGATCCGGTTAGTTCGTTTGTTTTGCAGATGACATGAACATTGTCGGAAGAAGATTTGAAACGGTGGCAGAAATGTAAACTCGCCTAAAACGCGAAGCTGCGAAAGTCGGACTGGAGGTGAATGTGTCGAAAACAAAGTACATGCTAGCAGGGGGTACCGAGCGCGACGGGGACCGCCTAGGCAGCAGTGTTACGATAGACTAGGATACATTCGAGGTGGTGGAAGAATTCATCTACCTTGGATCCTTGCTTACGGCTGACAACAACAACAGCCATGAAATCCGAAGACGCATCATCAGTGGAAGTCGTGCCTACTACGGGCTCCAGAAGAACTTGCGGACAAGAAAGATTCACCCCCGCACTAAATGTACCATGTACAAAACGCTGATAAGACCGGTTGTTCTCTACGGGCACGAGACGTGGACGATGCTCGAGGAGGACCTGCAAGCACTTGGTGTTTTCTTTGGCGGCGTAAAGGAGGATGGAGTGTGGCGGCGAAGATGGAACCATGAGCTCGCTGAACTCTACGGTGAACCCAGCATTCAGAAGGTCGCGAAGGCTGGAAGGATACGGTGGGGAGGGCATGTTGCGAGAATGCCGGACAACAACTCTGCAAAAATGGTGTTCGCCTCGAATCCGGCCGGTACAAGAAGGCGTGGAGCACAGCGAGCACGATGGGCGGACCAGGTGCAACAGGATCTGGCGAGTGTGGGTCGTCAACGAGGTTGGAGAGAGGCAGCCATAGACCGAGTATATTGGCGAAATGTTGTAGATGAAGTCATATCGTAAATACGATGTACGGCTATTTATATAAAAATAAATAAAAGTAAATTGGCCAAATTTTGTTTCAACTGAAACCCCCATACTTTCAAAAACTTTGGTTTCAAATGAAGAAAGAATGTGATGTTTGATACGCCTATGGACAATGATGGCAACGCCACCACCAGCTCCATTGAGACGATCATTTCGATAGACAAAATAATTTGGATCTCTTTTGACCTTATGGGCAGGTTTGAGATAAGTCTCAGTTATAACAGCAATATGCACGTTATGAACTCTTAAAAAATTAAATAGCTCCTCCTCGTTATCTCTGATGGATCGAGCATTCCAATTCAAAAAAATTAATGACTTAAAATACATTACTGAACTTCAACGTCATGACAATATTATTGGCAAATTTAATACCAGTTTGGATAGCTGCAAACATGGAATTAGTTTTTAGCATATCGGTTATCATGTCGCTTAACGATTGCTCTAAAAATTCTAATTTAGGAGCGGATATGTTACCTAAATCAAATTCATCAGAAGTCCCGTGGGAATTTTGGTTTTGGTTTCTACCCGCTGCAACGGCAGCGTAGGTAGGTCCATTTACATGTTGAACATTGTTAACAACACGGTTGGGTAAGAATGTAGGGTTTGAAGATTGGACCCTGTTGGTACCTGCAGGTATCGAAATAGTATTTACTCCTCGTTGAGCGTTTGAAGTTACAGTTGCGGATGGAAAAACCTGTCCGCTGTTTCTACCGACGGTTTGGTAGGAATTTGTTCTTTGCTGATCGTTGTTAACAGCAGCAGAATGGGTAGTAGCTGGTCGGGAACGTATATTGTTTCCTACCTGTCGTTTAGAGCGTGACTGCAAAATTGCTTTGCGAGTCTTGCACTCCCAAGAATTTGATTTATGGTTTTCACCACAATTTGAACATTTGAATTTTTGAGGATCTTCCTTCACAGGACAGTCATCTTTAGTGTGTGAGGAATCACCACAATTCATGCATTTACCAACCATATGGCAATGCTTTGTTCCGTGACCCCATCCCTGGCACTTACGGCATTGGGTAAGGCTTTGGAAATTGGCTCCAGTCTTCCTGAAATGTTCCCACTTCACTCGGACGTGGAGCAAAAGGCTTTCTTTTTCTAAAGCCTTAAGGTTATTAAGTTCACTTGACTTGAAGTGAACTAAGTAGAGATCGTTTGAAATCCCTTTACGAGAATCGCCAGGCCGGGATTTCATTTTCATCTTAATTACTTGGACTGGGCTAATTCCAAGTTATTTTATTAACTCGTTTTTTATTTCATCGATAGATTCACCACTGGGCAGTCCTTTCAACACAACCTTGAAAAGACGCTCAGCTTTGGTGTCATAAGTGAAGAAATTGTGGTTCTTCTGAGTAAGATACTCAAGAAGGCGTTTGAATCCGTCCAAGGTTTCAGCATGCAAACGGCATTCACCTCGTCTGGAAATTTGAAGGGAATATTTAACACCTTCAACAAATGTTAAGATTTCCTTGCGAAAAGCATGGAAATCCGAAATTGTCACCACAATAGGGGGGACTTTTTCCTTTCTCAATCGAGAAAGTTTTTTCAAATTTTGATTAGATGATGGATCACTCTCATCATCTGTGAGCATATCAAATTGATTACTCACATTAATTTGATTTGCAGGCGAATCAATAGATTGCCCTTTTCGTTTGCGCTTATTTGCCATAGTGGCAGAGTAATTTGCTCCAAATCGACGTCCAAGCAGATAACTATAAGAATCCGAGGGACCGAAGAGGAATTTTCCAATGCGATATCCAAGCCGGGTTACCCGAAGGGCCTAACAAGGATCGAAAAGGAATAAGAGGAAATCTAAAAATTGTAGGTATTATTTAGCACTGAAAAGTGCTGTTTAAGATTTTCTGTAGCGTTAGATAGCCCAAGTAACAAATTCAATTTTAAGGTACACTTGAAGAAGTTCTCAAGACTCATTTCATAAAACCACGCATAAAACTAGATATTCTACATGACATCGATAAAACAGCCATAAAACCCTCATAAGTTCAAAAAGGCCCATACTACAGGAGGTTCTCAAGACTATTTCCCAAGATTCGCTTAAAACTTGATAGTTTTATCGGTACATACTTGTAATGACATACAGGACATGCTTAAAACTATGATAAAACTACCACAAGTTTTGGTAGTTTTATGATTTTCCTCTTTAAGAACACTTCCAGTCCGTTACAAATATGTTTCGAAGAGAAAAAAAAAAACATTGATATACATATGATGTTTCTTTTCCAAAGTGGATACGTATTTAATTTAATTGTAAAATTGACCATTAATGCTTGAGTTTTTTATCCTGCAATTGATGAATTTTTCATGCGACGTTCAGTTTATTGGTGTTTTATAACATAAAAGCTCGAAAATTTTAATGCGCCACGGAATCATTGCTAAACCATTGATTTATTTGAAAAATAAAAAATACTTGAAAATTCAACAATTAGGTGACAAGGCTGATAAATTGTTAGATCTTGAATAAATTGTGTCTACAATCCATTTTAAGTTTCAAAATGTATTTTAAACTGCAGAAATTGTTCGTAGCATTGTAAAAACGAAAGTTTTGCTGCATATAAATGAAAATGGCTACCATTCCGAGGGAATCTAGAATAGGCACGCCCGCCATTTTTTCAATGGTTTTATCTAAAACTACCATAAAACGCATATAAACCTAATATTTCTTGCACAAGACTAACAAGATTTTTTTAGGAGCGCAATAAGTTCATCTCTATTTGTTCTATTCTTGAAAAAGAGGAGTAACGCTTGAATAAAACTTGTTTGAATTGCTCAAGGCAAACAAGTCTTTCGTAAAATAGCCATAAAATCAGTGTGGAGAAGACACATCATAAACAAAGAAAATGTGAACGTCCAAATCAAAAGTGCCTATGCATAGTTGTTGTTCATAATTACAGCTTATAATTTGATGTTTTTAATCACCAGCGTAAGTCGATTAAAACATTAAAAAAAAAAAACTCTAACTTGAATATGCTACCAATAGAATTGGGAAGAATAACAGATAATAATATTGTTTCGATGGCTAAAACATCAGTTGGGCGAAAGATGATTTTTCTCTTGACCTGTACGCTGAACCTAGCGTTGGAAGAAGTACACTGTGTAGTGGATCACTGAGCGATTCCAGCGCACTACTTCCGACTTTGGTTTAAACGTGCGGATCATGGGAAAAATCGATTTTCGCTCAGATGATACACCAATTTTTACTTGCAACGAGTAAAAAAATTGTGTAGCCTATTGGGAACTGAAATGCATGACTCGGGAGAATTCAACATTAACATAATATTTTACAATAGTAGTGCACATTAAGCCAAAAGTCAAAAGTACTGCGCTGCATTTCCACGGTGGTGCGCCATATAACGCACTACCTGAGACGTTAGGTTCAACTTGCACAACTGGCATAAAATCAAATATCATGAGTTATGCATTTCGGTTTTCAACTGGTGACACATTGCACCATTTTATTTTATTCGTTTTACGCATAACGCATGGACCCTTTTGATAAGTTAGTCTCAGTAGGCTGCGAATCCAATGGAATGGTCAAAAAAAAATTGTCGTTGGTGGCTGAGATGAAGGAGTGTTTAATATATTGAATTGGTTTTTATTGAATTTCCGCTTGAACGATCCGCTGGTTTTTAATTTGTTCCACCTGTGGGCGTCCATTGTGACAGTTTGTTTATTTTTCACATAATGTTCTTTCTCAAGAATATGTGCTCTTATTTAAAATCAAATGGTTCTAAGAGAGTTTTATGGCAGCATTTCCAAGATACATTCATCTTAATGAAGAATGTCATAAAACTTTTACAAAACTTTTATCAGGTTTTATGCAAGTTGCGAAACAATGTCTTGAGAGGGGGATCAAGTAACTTATAAAACTACTGATAAGGTGAATTACACTTATAAATGATGTAGTTTTATGGAGGTTTCTTCAAGTGTTCTTTAATCACTCTTGAGAACTGTTAAGGAATTAAAACCACCTTAACTTGGAAAATGCCCCGATAAAACCGGATGAACTCCATAATGCTATGATAAAACTACCATAAAACATGAATAAAACCAATTTGCATTTGAATTGCTACTTGGGAGCAATAGCACTTCCTTCAGCAAATAGAAAATAGAACCGCACGGCATGAGAGCACAATGCAGACTGATCTGTTTCTTCTAATATTTGATCCACAAGCTCAGCTATAGCTACAGTGGTACTATTTCCATAACGAAACCCATATTCCAAACTATATAGTGTGTTATGTCTGTCTACAAAAGTTATCATGCGTTTGATTAGAAGCTTCTCGAGTATTTTGTTGAAAACTGATAAGGTTGATATGGGTCTATAATTATCAGTTTGGCATTGATCTCCTGATTTAAAAATAGGTACCACTTTAGCAGTTTTGATTTAATCTGGATACGAACCTGTTTGAATCATCAAATTAAAAGAGTCAGATAGAATCCGTGAAAGACAATCAGCATTATTTTTAATTATTTTAGTAGGAATATTATCGGGACCTTTACTTTTGTTCGGTTTCAGATCATTTATCACTAGTATAACGTCATTTAAAGATGCTGGTTGTAGCAAAATTGAGTCAGCAATAGTATTTATATTACGTAATGGATTAACTCCTGTGACATTTATTTTGGCAGCCAATTTTAAACCAACTGTTGAAAAATGCTCATTGAACGCTTCACAAATAGATTTAGAGTCAGTAGTAGTCAATGAGAATTTGGATTTATTAGTGCATTTACCTAGTATTGCATTAATATTCTTCCACAGTTGGGAATGTGGCTTGTTAGCTTGCTTTTTAGCTGCATCTAGTTTTTTTTTTAAACATGCTTGAATAGATCCGCTAATTGTAAATTATCTGGATCTCTGCGACGCCTTTTCAAATAATTGAGGTAGATCTCCCCGTTTACGGTCCCGGTAGTCACGAACGGTGCACTCCGTTTGCCACATGAGCAGATCGTTTGCCAAATCTTGTATTTTTTGGCAAACTTTGATAGTTTCTGCTTCCTTATTTCCTTCGGAACATCAAACTTGTACTGAACGGTGAAGAACAGTAGCCCCGGAAGCTGCCGGAAGCCCGTCTTGACGTAAGTCTCATCATCCATGATGAGACAATGAGGCTTCGTCAGCATCCGGGTGTACAGTTTCCGGGGCCCGTTCGTATTTTGCCGTTCGTCACGATTTGGAGCCTTCTACTCTTTGTACGTATGCAGTCCCTCCCGGTCCTTGGCTCCCTGAACGAAAGACTTGGGCAGATTCAACTTTTTGGCCACATTCCTGACCGAAGCATTGGGATTCCGCTTAAATGGTTTCACGACACGCTTGTGATCCTGATCACTAATAGAACATCCATTCTAACCGCATTTCTCCTTCAGTTCGATGCTCAGAGCTTCGTAGTAACGTTTAATCCCACGACTAACCCTTGACTGCACGATTCCGAGTTGTTTTCGGATGTCCTGATGAGAGAGTTGAGGACTTTCCAGATGCTTGCGCAAAATCCATTTGCGGCGTTGCTTTTCGGGTAACGCAATTTTTCTGACAGCGATAAAAATACAACTGCAAAAAACACTCTCAACTACATCTACCCAAATTCTTGAAGAGAAAATGCCCTTTGGATAATTTTTTACAGCGTTATTTCCGTGATGCAATTCGATGTGGGACACCCTTTAATCACGACTTCCAATAATCCATGATCCAAAGTACACTAATTCATCCACAACCCTGAGCTCCTCTCCGTCGATCATCACAGTTTTGCCTATGAGAGCTTGACAAACAAACCCTCGGAATCACTAATTCAGTTTTCGTATTCTTCTTTCTCCACCAGGTGTTGGCGTGTACATATCGCGAATAGAGCAAGATTCGTTAGCGGAGCGGGCCGGTCTCCGGCCCGGCGATACAATACTGGAGGTGAACGGAACGCCGTTCACGGCCATCAACCACGAGGAAGCGCTCAAGGTACAGTATTCCTCGGCAAAATTGTGTTTTATTTTTCAATTAATTTTTTCATTCAATCTTCAATTTTTGAGAGTTCCGCGCATTTTGGTTTGTAATTGCAACTAATACACACAAGAACACCCGAATGACTTCCGTTGATATTTTGATCAAGCATATGTTCCTAAAATAATGTATTTCTTTATTTTGATTTCGTGTGTGTGTGCTGGCACTGAAGACGATTTTCAAACTTCGGATTGGTTTTTTGAGTTATGATTGGAATTTTGGATTTTTCACTCCCACCACAAATTGCATGAAATCGAACTTCAATTGCCAAGACTTTTAACTGAAACAGTAATAGAAGACTGACTCGGGAATCAATTTTCACCGTGAAGGGAATTTTTCGTTTTTCTCTTTGGTTTGAGTTCATATTTATCAACCTCACTGTGTTTCAATCATAACTGAGAAGAAAAAGAAAAAGGAAAAAGATTGGCAATAGAACGACTATCACTCTTTCACAACCTCACTGCTTTCGGTAGATTCGCTTTTAAAAGTAGTTTTAATTAGTAGAAGTAAATCCTCTTATATCTGGTAGCACATTTACCCTTTCCCAACTGCACTGATCGCCTTATCAAGTACCTGATAATCCTTAGTAGTTAGTTCCTTCACACTTTTCAGAAAATGTATGCATCATTTTGACCTTTCCTGCCCCGGTTATATGATTAAAGTTTTCCTCATCCTCCATCATGAGCAGATAAGTAATCTTCTTCTTTATGCAGTCTCCTTGTGTCCCATAACCATCATCGTCTTCGCAACGCTCGGTATCCACGAAAGACGAGGGAAACGTCCTTATTAACTAGCGTGGGCCTTCTGATGGGATGGGAGCTATTTTGGCATCATTCCACTGGATTCAATAAAATTTACTCTCGTACTTGTTTTTGCATCTTCACAGCAGATCTGAATAAGAAAGATGAGTTTATTATCATAAAAAAAAATGTATACCAACTACTCCTTATCCCACCCCATCAAGAGCTGAAACCGGAAGCTGCTGTCAACACAATGAAAAAGTAAACCAAAAAACGATTAAGCTACTTTCCTCCGGCTTAACCGCATAAACTACACTCAGCATCTTCCCGTTTGCAGTCTCCTGTTTTCGGTTGAGGCCACGTCAAGTCGAGCTAGCCCAGTCGGATTATCGTCACAGCGACAACTATGAGGATGGCGGTGGCACTGTTTTCCTCCAACTTTTAAGTTGTGCATTATTGCTGCACTCGTATCGCATGGTACCACGTTCACTGGAACTGGAAAGCTTTTGGAAAGATTATGGAAGGGAAAATAAAAAAAAAAAACTTTCAAAGTGCTGCTTTCGGTAATTGAGAGCGATTTATGACGGTTGCCTTAGCGACCAAGTTTGCTCCCTCTTTCCATGGCTCTGTCGATAACTCATTTTCCTATGAATATTCCGAACGGAGATTTGAGCTTTACTTTTTTGCATAAAAAAGAAAACGGCAGCGCAGCAGCTAATCTTGAAAAACTTCAACCAAGTGGCAGCGGCTTCTTCTGTCTCTATTCCGGGCCACTTAAAACAACTTTGAAAGAAGAAAAAAAAAAAGAGTAGCACTCTTTCGGAATGGGAAATCGTTTACTGAAAGACAGGAAAATTACCATCGCGTGTAATTATGTTGGAAGGCTCACTCGGGTGGAATGCTACATACATTCCATTCCACCCCCACATTTATTGCGATTACAACGAGTTGGTGTGCTGGGCTGTCATTGTCAGTTTTTTCTTTTCTTTTCTTGTTGTGTCATGCCTGGCGGTTCGGTTGCTTGGTATCAGTACAGTGACGTAGGCAGTTACGATCAAGTATAAATATATAGACGTGAATCTATAATGGATTAGCGAAGACGGTGATTCTTTAACTTTTTTTTTTTCATCTCACGAATTAGAAGATGCAAAGGTTAGTATTTAGTGAAATTACATTGCCGAAAATGTTTCATATGTTACGATCAAAATTTGGTTAAACAAGAATGCATGTAAATTATGTGACGATTAATTGTTTGACGGACACTACGTCTTACAGTAGAGGTGTCAAATAAAAATTCAAGAAATAGGGACTGTAAACTTTTGAAAATAACAGAAATAAGAGATAATGTCTATAAATTACGTTTTGCATACTGAATTCACTAAATGCGCCGAATTTTCCTTTCACAGATATCAAATATACAGGGTGGCAACGGTTGCTTGTCAGTTAAATAAATGTTCATGAAAACACAATAAATGGCTAAAAATCAACACATGCTTTATTTTCCATAAACTGACATTTTATTACTAAGAATTAGATGTTGAGCTCAACCT